>CATIWF010085797.1:0-19137 GCA_949630135.1 Balakata baccata
GGTGAAAAAATGCTTTACCATTTGAAAAACCAAAGCCATTATCAATAGCTAGAAAATCAGAAGTTTGACAAACCAAAAAATACCTAATTAAAGGCTAAAGGGTTCTTTAAAAAATGCCCTTTAAATGGAAAGATTTACCTTTCAATTTAATTGGCCTTTCTTTAAAAAATTCATACACATTTCTTAATCAGAATTAAAGTTATGAAATTTGATAATATTACAAATGCTTTTTCTATGTATAGGGGATAATGTTCTTAAAGGAGCACTAAGCCCTCACTGCATGCTGGTGGTGGGTAAACACACTGGGCCCTAAACTGAACTATCATGCATGCAAAGGGTTAAATGGATCAGAGAGGATTATTTTTGACCAACACACAACAAAATATCAAAATATATATATAAAGCTAACTCAAAAGGAAGACAAAAGAATCTATAGCTTAAAGCCTAATAGAGGAGACATCCATGATTGCCTAGTTGCTTTAATGAAGATACATTATAGGTCAATGAAGAGAATCCAATGTTGTCAATGTTTTTAACTGCTCTTCTTTTCTGCCCTAATCCACTTAATCAACTACAGCCTTATTATTGTTCTTTTCATAGTTGCTTAAAGCCGAAAAGGAATTCATATGCTTCATCTTGCGACTTTACTCAGAGAATTAATTGCTGAAGATTAATTCATATGGGGATATGGCTAGCTAGATAATATGCATTGAGTGAGAGTATCAAAGTGTCACGCTATGGATATTACACGACTAGTTTATTAGAATATTTTCACAACATTTTTCTTATAATTCCTGGTTACAATGGCGAAACTAGAAAAAATTTTAATGTGATCACTTATAACATATAATTGCTAAATAATATTAGTAAAATTACTTTTATATATATAATTTGCTAACAACTATATATATGATTATAAATATAAAATAATATATAACTACTAATAATTATAAAATGATATATAACTACTTATAATTATACGAAAGATCATAGTAAAAATTATAGAAAAATGGCAATTAACTAAAAATTATATATATAGAATTACTTTCTTATTTTTTTGTGTGGGATTACTCGTTATAGCACTATTATAAATTAAACTATTTAAAATTTACCTCACAACTTAACACCTGGCTACGCCCCAGGTTATATAAAAAACTAGTATATTTCCATTACTACCTTCAATAAATACATTCAGCAAAGCTAAATCTGTAGTCTAAAATAATTTGTTACATAATATATATTGTCCATATACGATATATCATTTTCTTAATATTTTGAACGAGTCAATGATACAATGTCATTTATGTAGAAAATTATTTTTAAATTTATCATTCTTTTATATATTTTATTATTTATTTAGTTGATGAATAGATATGAGTACGATTAATTTAGATAAGAATTTGTTATATAAATCAAGGTAGTAGTAACTCCATAAAGTCTCGACATTTGGAATATATATAAAAATTAGTGAGTTTTTATATTTGTAAAATTGAATTAGGTCGACGTTCTTGGGTTTTTAATCCCCTGTGATCTGCAAAAAGATACATAAATTAATAAAAGGTCGTCCCTTTGATAAGGTTTTTACTCTTGATTCGGTCCTACTTTGCCTAGCCACTGCTAAGTTTTTTATTATTATTATTATTATTATTATTATTATTATTATTATTATTATTATTATTATTATTATTATTATTATCATCCATGAAATCAACCTTGAATCGTACATGCCACATTAGATATGCACATAATTTTATGGGGAGATAGAGAGAGAGAGATTGATAAAGTTGATAACAATCATTTCAAATAATGAAAAGAAGAGGGGAATCATATTCTTCTTTTAAGAAAACCATGCACCATACAATAAATAAAAGGGAAATCTAGGGCAGTAGATTTTTTCCCCCTCTTGGCTACAAAAGGATATATATGTAGTAAATCATAAGCACCACTAAGTAACAATGATTTACTTCGTGCTGCAGGGGGAAGCCTTAACAAAATGCCTAAGGGGGGAAAGTTATATAGCTTAAAGTGATGAACATGGGTTTTAAACCATGTTTATCACCTCAAGAACCCTAACACCCAAAACAAATAAATAAACAAAAAAGATAGTAATATTGATTCTTTAATATTGGCTTTCTTGGTTGCTGCAATACCTGCAAATAAAGCAAAAGTAATGTAAGCAGAGTGATTATATTTATATAGAAATATCATAAATTATAATAGAATTAAAGCAAATATATATATATTTATAAAGAAATAGTAGTGTCTATCCACACCCAAAATATGTCTAGTATGAAGTTCTGTTACTCAGGTCCCTAGGGGCATTGCATTTGAAACACTCCATTCTGCTAGCAAAGTTGTGTTCATTGCATCCCCATCTGTCCACGTCAAATATGAAGTACATTTGATAATAATAATAATAAGATAGCAAGATTCTTAAAGTATCTCACATGCAAAAGCAGTCAAAAAATAGAGTTCGATATGCATATATACTTAATTAGTAATGCTTTTAGCATCCATTAATTATTTAAAGTAATGCCCGTACTACCCAAAACTTGTTATCATTCTAAAAGGAAGTGGCTGTAAAGGCCAAAACCAAATCAGTGAGATATTGGAAGAGGGAACATTTGCTTTTCTTATATACAACTGTGTCTGGCTAGACCTTGCATCAAGTCCAGGAAGAAAATATTTCTTTTTTTTTTATCATCTAAACCCGGCCTTTCCTGAAGAATATAATATAATCATATTAATACTATTAAACTGAAGTTTATTGGTTAGTGATATTCTTTTGTAGGATTGGTATAATCATAAATTGGGTCAACTATGTTAGTAAAAAAGCAGCAAAAGAAAAACATGCCTGGTGCAGATCCAATCGCCAGATTTCCAGCCACTACGATTGCTGCCACTGCCAAAGCCTCTTGCGCGAGGAATATTGTCAGAATCGAACCCACCCGCAGAATCATCCTTGTAAACACCACACTTGAAGCAACTAGACCGGCTGGCGAAATTGTGGGCCCCACAGTTCCCGGCTGTGCAGTACCAGTCCCCCGGTCGGACATCCGATCCAGTACTGAACCCGAATGACGACCCGCCTCGCCCTCCGAAGCCAACAAAGTCACCTCCTCCGGACCTGGAATCCCCACAGCGCTGGCACGACTCACGTCTTTGGAAGTTGAGGTGCTGGCATGACCTGCAGTTCCAGTCTCCTGGTCTACTCATTTTTTCTGCACATACATATATACATATGATTATTTTATTAATTGATTTTAATGTAAAACATTAAAGAAAACATTAATTAATATCTAGAAAAGATATATGCATGAGGTTTCAAACCTTAAAAAATTTAGGATGTTAGTACGATAACAAAAGATCAGTAGAGAGATGAAAGTGATTCAAGGCACGCAGGGTATGAGCGAATGAGTTAGCAATGGTGAGGAGTTTATATACATGATTAGATCACAATTTTGTTTTTTTTTTTTTAAAGAAAAAAAGAAAGAACCAAAAGAAAGCTAGCTCACGTAGCTTTTTCGTTTTCTTCACCTTGCAATGCAAATCTTGATAATTGGGAATTAATCATGCCAAAATCTAAAGTAAGGAAAAAGAGATAAAGGAAAATTCCAGCTATGATTCCAAAGACTAGATTTTTTTCGATATTTTGGACAATGTTACTTTGGCTATTGCTTCTTTTAGGGTTTCTTGACGTGAAATTTTGGAACTCTGCACTTGCACAAATTACTCATGGGAATTTTCACCAATGCCCTTGCTTTTCATAGTATGAAATTTTATTAATTACTACATATTCACTATTGAAAAAAAATAAATATTATCATGGCTTAATTGATATTCTTATTTGTAAAAATTTAAAAAATTTTCAGATTCTAGTCTCATTTTTACCGCCCACTAATATTGGATGAACGAGGTTATAATAGTTCATTTTGGAAATTTTTTTTGTTTCGAACTAGTTGTCGTAATGAATTAATCCTAAAAGTACATTATTGAGATATAAAACTAATTGCAAATATTCATTCCTCATCTACTCTATTATTAGTTTGAAAGAAATGCAAAGCAGAGAATAATTATAATAATGATGCTTTTGAAGATATGAAAAATCTCCAAGAAAGAAAATATATATGCATGCATGGCAATACTGGAAATTAATTGTCAAATCATGAAACTTCACACACATGCACAAGAAAGAGTTAACAGTCAAAGTGATGGAAGAGTTATAAGTTGGAACCAAAGTGATGGTCGCATGCAATTGATCAGTCCATATAGACAAAAAAAACAATTGAGGATCCCACTTAAAGCAAATAGTTGATATTGTTAGCCTATAACCCCAACAATCTCCTAATCTAAACAAATCTATACTCACTCAAAGATTAACCATCACCCCTTAGAAAGTTCCTTTGACCATTGTATCATGGGACCCTCAAATCACTAGCTATTATGTAATTTTTTTATAAAAAAAAAAAAAGAGAAAAAAATCGAAAATAGCTGTTCTAGCTTCTAAATCTTCCTGAACAATATAAGGAATCCTTGCAATGTAATTTTTTTTTTTAAAAAAAAAAGGCAAACCCACTTCTTAATTTAATTAATTGGCTCAATTATTTTCATAGAGGGGTTGTGTCTGTGTCTCTGTCAATTATATCTTGAGAGAATCAGCAAAGTGAAAGCAAATGCATAGGTAAAATTGTTGTTGCTTTACAATTTTGAATATTCTCTTTTTCCTCACTTTGGTTCCCCTTTGAATAAATAGATTGCATTTCACTTTAACTCTGTCAAATAGGCTCATTTTTATTGAACATTATTATAGAATAATTTTCTGCAGTATATTTAGATAATCTTATACTCATTCACTCTCAAGTGAATAGAACTCACCTCACACTATATATATGTATATATATATAAATTTATAATTGCATATAGTGCAAAATCTATAGTGAAAAACGAAATCAGCAGAAAAACAGCTGCAAGTTTTCACACTTGATTTTTTTTGAAAAGAAAAAAAAAAAAGTATAGATCATGGATGTGAGAATCTCTCAAATGGAATACGTGGGCATGTTTCTTAATCGGAATAAGTAGTTAATTAGGAGAAATAAACAGAAAAACAAGAAAAGGAAAAGGCAAATGGTGAGTTTCAATAAAGAAAGCTGAAGCTGGAATTGATGGAATAACAAGTCTTCGAGGTTTTCATTTTGACCACCTTTTTCTTTTTTATTTTCCTTTTATGCAGCTGCTAATTCCAATTCCCACCCTTTAAATGAATCTCTTACGTTACTTTCTCTCTCAGAAACAACATAATTCACATAAAACATGAAAAACGTATTTAATTTGAATGTACAAATATATATGAAAATCTGGCCTCCATTCTCTTGGAGAAGGGTAAAGGGGAGAGGAGGCAAACTGTAAAGAAGAGCAAACCCAAGTGGTGCTGATTCGATTCTGTCATCGGGAATCACACCCATGCATGACCACGGTCACCTTCTTAATATTCTTCTTCTTTCTTATTTATTTTGTATTTACTTTTATTTAACCCTTAATCTCTCCTCATCTACTTTCCTTTAGTGTTATTGCGTGCGCATGTGTTTTGGTTATGACAAAAACAACACTTCTTTCGCTTTAATTATATGTTTCTCAACTCTTATTTCTATCCATTTCCTTACGAATGCGAATTTCAAGATAATTTTGGTACCTTATAGCAGTTCTGGGGATTAAATGGGAATCACAAACAAGAATTTATTGTACTTTTCCGATCATGGATATGTTTCCTTATTGATGGTTTAAAACAACTAAATCTCAAACCTGAAAATGCCCAGTGAATTCTTTTCATAAATAATGCGTAGCATTTCACTAAAAATACATTATAGAGTACAAGCGACGAGAATCCTCCCTATGGAAGACATTTTAAAGTTGACACAGAATAACTCCATACAAGTGCATAAATTAAAAGCAAGAACAGCTAGAGGACAAAATTACATTAAACCAGGAAGGGAAGATTTTGTACACCCTACATACTTGAGCTTACTGCAGATTCTCTGGCTCCTCCCAAAAATTCTCCTATTAACAGGTCATCAATGCATAGCAAAAGACTCATCATCACAGAATAAGAATTTTGCTGCCTGGAATAGCAAGAGCCAAACACGTTGTAAGATTTCTCTGGCAGCCTGGCAATGTGTACCTATAGAAGACCCAAATGGAGAGAGTAAACAATCATCATTCAAGTCATCCGTATCAGATTTTACAAGGCATACACATCAAGAAACACTTTCGACTTTGAGGTTACGAATGTATATTGTGGTCTTCAGAATTTTACCAATTCTATAACATATACATAGATAACATGAAAAAAGAGATGACCAACATATGCAGCACCCAAAGCCAAAGGTCCCACACACAAGACTTACAAGGTGGCAAAGAGCTTAATTTAGAGTCCATCAAGACCCCATTCTGCTTCGGCTACCAGGACTACCAGCAGTCCTCGTGCTAAGAGAATCAGACGAGCTATGCAAGTCTCTCTGAAAAGATGATGCACTTCCACGGAACCCATGACGAGGGGACCTTGAAGCTGGCTCACTCCCTTTGAAAGTTTCAGACTCCAACGTCTTGGCTTCATCAATCAGCATTGCTAACTGTAATGAAAGCAGCACAATCAAAATATAAAATATTCTAGGTGAAATGGATGACTGAAAACTGAATATTACATTAAACTGGTCATTAGGGAGATGCAGAGGATGTTGAGGAAATTAAAATTACAAGACAGGCATATAAAATAGGAAAAACAACAATCACAGTGTGAAAATGTTATAATCCCACTTGCAAAGTATGGGACTTGAAACCCAAATCGGAAAACTAAAAAAGTGATGTGGAGTTTATATGGACTTAGGACTCTCTAACCTCTTGAACTAGCTTTTGGGGTGTGGTTTTCTCTAGAACATACAATTCGTGTCGTGTCTAATTGTATCGTGTCTCGTATACCAGTTATACTACACGAAACTATTTGACGGGTTAACTAAACATGTCTACATATATATACATGTGTGACACGGGATATAATTATATATGAAGATTAATATAATTATAAAAATAATGTTATACAATACTTATTTATATTTATTTATATGTAAAATATACTAATACAATTAATTTTAACATAATTTATTATAAATTTATTATATATAAATATATTATAAATATTTAAAATATTATAATCGCGTTTTATCGTGTCTTAATAGGTTAAGCAGGTAAAATCCGTTTATGACACGATTTTTTTCGTGTTTTAATCGTATTGACACGTTTATGATTCATATCCGTTAAGCTCAAATCTATATCTGTCTAAGTCCATGTCGTTTAATCGTGTTATGTCCCAAATTGTCAGCTCTAATTTTCTCTAAGTTCATATCAAATGATATCAGAGTCATCTATCATGTCTCCTAGTGCAATCATGCTGCACAGGTAGTGATGCCAACATAGCAGTGTTCGCCCGAAACTTGGAAAAACCTAGTGCACAAATAGCTTGCATGGCCGCCAAGCTGTAGAACGTGATGAATTGTTATGATCCCACTTGTAAGGTATGGGACTTGAATTCCATATTGGAAAACTAAGAAAGTGATGTGGGGTTTATATGGATTTAGAGCTCTCAACCTCTTGAGCTAGCTTTTGGGGTATGGTTCTCTCTAAGTTCATATCAGAAAACTTAAAGATAAAATAATTTCAGAATCCATTTTGAGTGGATCTCAGATACAAGGAAATGAAACATTTAAAAGCATTACACATTTCTGGTACCAAGGTAGGATCCAGGAGTAAGAACTGCATATACAATCCTATCCATTCAGCAGTAGCATTTCCACATGAAGCTGCTGTCCGACCTCAAATCCTTAAACTTTTAGTTGCAAGCAATAGAATTCTAGTCTTGCAACAGATAATTGCTCTTGGAAGGAGGACAAGTACGTTATACTAATTACAAACCTTCTTCACAACTGCCTATCAAACATAAATTTAGTTCCATCCTTACCCGTAATTCATTGTCTCTCAAGCGATCTTGGAGTGCATTAATGGCAGGACTTAAACTGTACATGTTCATAAAAGAAGCACATAAGAACTGTACAAATAATGAGATAGGATAAGAGGACAAAGGAAAAGAATTGAAAGATAGAATATTCTAACCAATATTCAATCAATTTGCACATAGAAGCTTGATATGTGGCAGTGTGATGTATGAAGGTAAGAGGATGTACTTTCCCTTCCCTAGTAAAATTGCAGCATTAATGAAAAAATAAAGAATAAGGACAAGCATACAGAAATGAAACAATACATGACAGTGTATTATCAGGGTCACCTCAAATTTTGCAAGATAGCTTGGTTATATGCACCCCTCTCCTCTTCATATAATACGCGTTGCAAATCCGTAAATGAAATTAAAGGTGAATCAAGATTAAGCAGAGCCCAGGTGGGCAAAACATAAAGAGGAATCTCTTTTCTAATGTATTCTGCACCACTGTTGACCAAAAAAAAATTTCAGAATTTCAGTAGATTTGTCATGTCTTCGGCTTATGTTAGTAGTTGATGGGTTCATATAAATGACAATTATCACAAGCATATATATGCAAAATCATAATTGCTTGATAATATGTTAAAAAAATTGTGTGTGGTGGAGTGGGAACACTCTCTATTACCACAGACTATATAGACTTTGCCATAAGAATATCATGGAATATCGGATTGTATACTCCATTTCAAGGAAAAAGTTAGGGAACCAAGTGACCAAGAACATACTCGAGTACTAATATACCTCATGTCCAAATTTGAGCGGTGCATAGCCTCTTGCATACTTTCTGTCATATCCATGGGATCTATATCAACAATTTTGCTTTCTGAATTGCCAGTATGATAGCCTCCTCCTGTTCTCTCTCTCTCACCATAGTTGCCATCAATATTTGCAAAGAAATTCCCCAATTCCAAGGATTTTCCTCCACCCTGTCAACCATGCGTGGAGCACTTGAAGAATATACCAACAAAGTGGAAAAAAAAAATTTATCCTAAGATCTGAAGCACACATAGAAGGCAACACCACCAGGTCATACAAACATCAAACAGCTAAGAAAATATATTTTGTGTAAACAGAAAGATGGTCTATATCTAGTAGTCCATTTCACATTCCTTGAACTAACCAGTGCCTTTTAGGTTAATGCAATTCTACCAATTTGTATAAGTTAACAAACTGTAACACTACAGTTTTGTTGACAGCATAATATAAATAAAAAAGACCTGTTTATGCCAATCACCAATTAAAATTTATGAGGCCCTTGGAATGAAGCTTACAAGAAGAAGCTAAGTTTCCAATTTAAGGAGACCAGAAAAGTAACAATAGTCACAAAAGCATCTGAGACAATAAATCACTGAAAACAGGCCCCATCTATGCATGGACCTGATTCCCTATCCCTTCTGTTTCTTTCTTTCAATTGGAAAGATTATGTGCATTATATCCCCGGTTATACTTTGCTCTTTGCAATTGAGAGAAGCATGGTGAAACAGTAGCAGCCTCTTAAGCAACCACAATATACACCAGACTTAGCATAACGTAGTATTCTATATGCTAGAGATCAAACCAAATTAATGAACAAGCTCTCTAATATTCTATTTCATATACAACACCCTCTTCAAATAGAGCATATGTTATAAATCTTATTTTGGCAGGGAACACAAGAATTACGATCTAAAGAATGTGATCCAGTATATTAAAGTGAAAAGAAAGAAAGGAATAGCAGGTCGCATTAAATTATTTAAATTGGCATCGTGTATAATCTTCCAACTCGCAGACCTCTTTCTTTTATGCATGCACAAGCATGGATAGTGATAGTGATTACATTAGCAAGCTGAAGCATATTGTATGTTTCTATGGAATAAAATATGTAAAGCTATGAATTAGCCAAGTCACATGCAAACTAAAACAGCACAAGGGGCAGCTATGTGTTACCTTCTTAGCTCTTTTATTTACTTAATTATTCATTTATTTATTTCTGACAAGCGGCTAAACTTAAGACACAAGCAAATAGATAAAGGAACATGATGATGGGCTTTATTTATAATATCAGGGGAGCAAAATGAAGTTTCTAAAGTGATTATTATTGCACAAGGCATGCTTTATCCCTTAGAGACAGCAATAGCAAAGGGCTATAAATCCAACTTCTTAGTCCCTATTATTTCACTGCCATGCAAAGTCCTATGACAAAGTGAAGTCATCAAACAGAAGGAATCGATAGAGGTACACGCAAGTGTCTGCTGGGCATATAGCAACTACCATCCTTGGCATAAAAGTAACAATAGCACACTGATAAGAAACTCATGAAACCACAATCAAAATAATAATATTCTGAGTGGAGCGCAACATTTTTAATCCAAACTCCATCGTCATCATATCTACTGATGTAACAAACCACAACTTTGTGAAGCAAAATTTTTACCTTGCTTGATCCTGCAGGTGTTATTGAATCAGCTGTGTCCTGTTCAGTGCTATCCACCCTTGCAGATCCAGATTTCACTGATGTATTCTCTGAGGAACTTAAAGATGATTCAATATCTATGTAATTTCTCTGCACAGGTGATATAGAAACAGGTCTGGTTATGCTACTCTGCTTTCCATCCGAGGACTGGAAAGCAATGACTTGGATTCTCCCAACCTGCAATTAGCCAAAGCCAGTTATCTTTTGGGCATGACGGAAACAATTCTGCTAGAAAACTCATTATACAGAATACAACTGATTCGGACTTTATTTATATCTTCACTGAAACAGGAAAATATTAGCCCAATAAACCCAGCATCTAGAAGCTGATACATAGCTTGAGTCCGAACATCTGCAAAAGGCAGGGAATATGAGTTACTTCAAATGACTACCATCCAATTACGACAAGTACACATAAACTGTAAAGAAACAAGAATTGAGAGAAATCGATTATTTCATTGATAACAGAAATCCCTATATATACAACTCTACGAATATAAAATAGAAACCAAATATATAAAGAATAGGAAACAATACAAACTATGAAATAAATCGCTACGTATCCCTAATTACATAAATCAAGCTAATTAAGAATATTATTTAAATATGTTCCAATATCTCACAACATTCCCCCTCAAGTTGAAGCATAAATATCAATCATGTCCAACTTGTTACAGATGTAAAAAACAAAGAGTTCCAAAATTTGTAACACAAAAGGTTTCACATCACACCAATGTCGACCCAACCAGGTAGAAAATGTCGTACAAACCGACAAAACCTGTAACACAAAATGCCTCACCACACCAATGTAGACCCAACCAGTAGGAGAAGATGTCATACAATCCAAGGAGAGTCAAGCGAGACATACCAACAGCAAATGTCACTCGACAAGAGTGACCCAAGAAATTACATAGTCTGCTCTCAAGGGCAGAAAAACAAAATGGATCACTCATGGTGACCCAACTATGACAAAGTGATGTCCACTTAGACATAACTCTCAGATCAATTTCTAGGTAGGGTTTCACTATAACTCATGGCTCTGATACCATGTAAAGAAACAAGAATCGAGAGAAATCGATTATTTTATTGATAGCAGAAAGCTCTATATATACAACTCTATGAATATAAAATAGGAAACAAATATATAAAGAATAGGAAACAATACAAACTACGAAATAAATCTCTACCTATCCCTAATTACATAAATCAAGCTAATTAAGAATATTATTCAAATATCTTTCAATATCTCACAACATAAACAAAATCTATTAGTATACAAACAGTACTGTAAACATTGTTTATTGCATATTGGCATTAAATTTATATTTATCACAAAACAATAAAACAGTAGATAGAAAATGAAGCCATGACCGTGTGATCAGGAGATGAATACTATAATGCTTTTCCAAAATTTCATCCAACCTGACAGACTTCAAATCAAGAACTTACCAACATGAGAAGGTAAAACTGTAATATGAGGATGTGAATGGTACCACCCAATCACCCTTGTGGTCCTTCCTGTTGATGCAGTCATTCTGTGTTCTACAGTTAAGTATACAACAATACCAACAATTTTAAATATATACACACCGCAACAGGCAAGAGCACTTATCATTGTGATTACTATGTCTATAAAATTAAATGCTATCAAAATGTGAATCTTGGTGGTGGCCCCAGTAATCAGTCCTAGGTGATACCTGAAGTAGGATGAAGCTATGGCTCATAAGCAAAGTGCATAACCTACATGGATAGATTAAAGAATTCAGTTAAGAGAAAAATTTAATGTTGATATGCATGTAATATACCTGAAGACAGATCCTAAATTAATGAGGATTGAATTCCATTTCATGTGATTCATCAAGCAAATTTTTTCATTTTCTTTTCCCATTATCTATAAAAAAAATGAAGATTAAAAAAAAAATCACACAAGGAAGGATATCTCGGCCTGAGCTGATGCAGCAGCTAACTGTTCTGGATTTGTCTCCACACGGTCTTTTCGCCTATCAGATCTTGATTGAGGTGATGCTCCCCAGATTATTGCAGTGACACTCCCGTTTTTTGAGTACTGAGATATCCAATATTAGGACAATATAAAAGTAAATTTTCCAATATATACACACACACACACACATATACGTGAACAAACCTATTTCACAACAACGCAAATGTCTCAAAATTCAAGATCCTAACTTCCCCCAAAAAAATGACATCAGGAAATGTGGAAATGCTGAATTAGGATGCAACAACATGCATGATCAATGCTACACCACCATTATCTACATGAATGTACACTATTGTGTAGGAAAGATTCGTTTGCAGTGAGCATAACAAATCAATAGAGAAATCAAGAGTGTTACCCATAGAGAAATCAGAACAACAATTTGAAAAACTCATTTTATAAACAAAATCAAAAATTGAATGTTTTCTATGCATTACAGAGAAATTCTCAAGAGATTAGCCAAGCTAAGAAAAAAAAATGCACATCCACAAATACTTGACGCCCAAAAAACTTAAGAATTTAAAAATTAAAATGAAGAAATAAATCTTATCGTTAAAACGGTATTGGCAACAGCCCAATCCAATAAAAATCTACAAAAGAACAGAACAGAACACAACTAAACTAGTATCTGTCAAAAGGTTGGAACTATGTAAGTAAAAGTAAATAGCAATAAACTGTAGAAGAAAACATTTACCAATTGAAGGATATAGCAACAACTCGAAGTTCCAATATAACAAAAGACTATACTGACTTCAGAAAAAAAACAAAAATTCCAACATAAAATCCACAGAATCAAAAGATAAAACAGCATAAATAGAGCTTAAATTTAGAAAATGGGAATCAAATACTTATCAGATTTCTCAAGTCCATACCTCAATATCACCAAGGAGGAGCCCCATGATCTCCTCAGTCTCAGTGGACAATGCATGGGTGAGACATGTTAACCAAACGTCTTCGGACATTCTCACGCTTGTTAAAGACATTTTTCTCTCCGTCTATGAAAATTCGAAGTGCGTAAGGTTTTGCCTTGTTACTTTGGGGTTTCTGCGAGAGTGTTTCTGGGTTTTGCAGAAACGCCCTTGGCCTTGAGCGAAAAGCGATAGATCTCAGGGCCTCATCAAAGAAATAATAAGGTACGGTAGGTACTAGCTCATAGTTTATCGTCCTACTCCTAGTTTTATCGAATCTTGCTTTGGATTTTTCCCTCTTTTGGCATTTTGCATATTGTGGTCCTCCAATTTTCACATTTTACCTATACAATCTTTAAATTTTTACTTTGCTGAATTAGATCCTTATTGAGTACACATGAATTAAAAAAAAAAAGGACTTTTATATAAAAATCAAAATAAAAGATAATTTTAATAATTAAAGGGCTTAATTGAAATAAATGAAAGTTTCTAAAAGTTTTTAAGAAAAAATATAAGAAAGTTGTAAAAGTTTAATAGATAAAACACGTAGGGTGCAAGGTTATACACTTTTCAGATTGATTACGTCTATGGCTGATCGGTTCTAGTTGTCCCTTGCTTTTCCTTTTTGGGATACTTATGGAGTCTGGAAATATTACAAGAGAAGCTCAAATTTCTAGCGTCATTAGAACGCTATCTTCCGACTCTTTTTCTTTACTTTCAATTTCTACTACTAATTGCTATGCTAATTTCCTTTCTTTCTTTTTTTTCTGGTATTTAGATTTAATCCAGAATGTAAATACTTTTTCAAAAATATTTAGCGGTATATTTATAATATGAAACTCAATTTCTAATTAAATTTAAAAATTATCCTGACAACTCATTTATATTCTTTTTTTGGTTGCTATACTAATTTTTTTATGTTCTTTTCCATCTCGAAAGGAATATTTTTTTTTGAAGAAAAAGCAAATTTTGATTCCAATTTAAGGAATTAGTTTGCAAATACGAGGAAGGAAACTCACCCTCGCATATTATAGAAACAAATTTTGAGAATTGATATTTTACTTAATGCTATAGCTGTGTTTGGCTCGCTGATTGTAAATGCCTCGCATGTTGGTACAACCAACACATCAATCTCCAACTAAAATACCTGTCAGACGTAAAACGTTGGATAAAGATAATTTTCGAACCAATATAAAATTAATTAAAAGGTAAATATTTTCGTGGGATTATTAATCACATTATTCGTTCCTTATTTCTTATTACGAGTTGATTCACATATTTATGTCAGGTTAATAATATAAATGTTAGTAATTTTTTTCATTATATTACAAACTTAGTATCTAATATTTCAATTATTATAAATTGGTACTAAATTTTTTAAAAAAATATTGTAATATAATACCTAAATCAAAATTATGACAAAAAAAGAGGTGATGTAATATATTAATCTATTGACATAATATACGGACGTGAAATATTGATTTATCATCACATCATCTTTTTTTACTAAAATTTGAATTTAAATACTATATTATAATTTTTTCAAAAAATTAAATATTAATTTTTAATAATTAAAAATTTTAATAATGATTTATATCATAATCATAAAATTTAACTATTTATATTATTAATCCTATGTATGTTTATTTAGTAGAGGTGTTTGTAGATCGGTTTTGTGCGAATTAGTCATAACATTCAATTCAATCCACAATTTGCGGATTAGAAATTTTTAAAACCAATTCAATCCTTGAATATACAAAAACAAATTCAATCCAAACCTAAATCGCACATTAGATTGTATCAGTTTGTGATTTAATTTTATATACTTTTTTCACAAACATTTATAATATTTCAAAAAAATTTAGTTCACTATATAAACTGCTACTTAATATCAAGTCATATTATAAAAATTACAGTAAAAATTTCAATTACTTTTTTAATTATTTTAAATTTTATATGGAATATATTTTTTAAATAATAAAAAGTGCATTATTATACTAGATTAGCATAAAAATTATTAATAACTTTAATTAATTCAATATTGTATTTATGTGTTTTTTTTTCAATTCTCTAATAATATAGTTAAGAAAAAAATATATATTATTGCTAAGAAATTAAACTATAAAACAGTTATAGTCGTAGTAAAAATAATAATTAATGTGGTTAAAAATATGTTTAAATAGTTAATAAGAAATTGAAAAATAATTTGCACATAGTTGAATGGTATAGTTTAATATATTAAAATTATTTTGATAACAAATCATTTAGGAGGTATTTGGGATTGATGTGAGGGTCTTAAAAGAAGGTTTTGAATTTTTTTTATTTAATTGATTGCTTTTTTAATTTTTTATAAACTATTTTTTTCAAACATGCTTTTGGAAAAAATATATATTTACCTACTTCTATCAAAATCAGTTTTCAAAACTCACCAAAAGTTAAAAATACAAATTTAAAAAAAAGGTTTTTCTAAAACGTAATGTCAAACAAAGCCTTAATATAGCTAAAATACTAAATTGCTTATTTAGTCAGCAAAAAAATATTATCATCCAAAAGTTCAGATAAGTCATCAATTTTTTCTATTAAATTGAATAAAATGTCCAAAATGATAAAATATTAAAAATTTATTCATTTAATTAATTAAAAAATTAAAAGTATATATTATTTTTAATATAAACGTGAAAGTTCATTTTTTTTATATAAGTTAGCCCAATTAAAATAAATAACTAAATAGGTTAATTTATTTTATAATTTTAAGGAAAAGGCCCGACATCGACAATGTCAAACTCAGTTTTCACATGCCAACTCTAATTCTTTTAATTTCAAAGCATCATGTAATGTTCTAGAATACCATAGGTCATTCCAGCAGTCTATATTATCATTTAAATATATCATAATTTCATAATATGCCAATAAATCATGAAAAATATGAATAATCAATATCTTAAATCCATATAATCAACACCAATTCATGCATATCATAATCTATGGCATTTAACAAATACAAAACATCCATTATACTTAGAACATAGCAAACATGCAGCCAGAAAGTGAATAAACATGATTATATGTACAAACATATAACAATGGAGCTGAAACTCTCACTATCAGTGTCTTTCATACGTTCTGATGTCAATTTCCATCTTTTGCCCAATTCCCTAGCATCACACATACGAATCAAAGATTACACACCATTCAATTCCTTCTGTTCATAAGGAACCACGCTAAGAAATTGGAAAAACCCTAGTTTAATGCGATTACAACCATTAAAATAGTGCTAAGGCTGTTAAACTATCATTAAACTTACCAAATCAATTATAGGAGTCAAGAACAAAGATGAACACTATGATTCTAGAGGCTATTTGGCACAAGTCTCGTGTTCTTGATGAAAAATACCAAAAACCTTAATTAATCCTTGATAATTCAATCCAAATTGTGTTTTCAAGTGTTAACTTAAAGGGGGAATCGATGGAGAGTGAATGTGAGGGTTTTTTGAGTGTATAAGATGTGTAGGTGTCGATTGGGTTTTTGATTTGTGCGGAATAGGGTGTAAAAACACATATTTATATCATGTAGACCATAAACGAGTCCCGACCGGGACAACCAGTATTGTGAACGGGAAACTTTTCCCTACCTCAATCCAGTCTTTCCCTAGCAGGATTAGGCTCTGTCCACCAAAACAGAAAATAAGCCAAAATTGACCCATAAATATATCATTACTTTTAATTATTATAATACCTTTCATGTTCCATATAAATTCTAGACCATAAATTGTGGGCGTTATAGAGAGGGAGAGGTTTAGAGCCGGTTAGTTGCCACTAGATGATCCAAGCACAGATCAAACATAGTCACCACCTGATGCTTAGTCTTGAGTATATCATTTTTTTTTTATTTAGGTTTATTTTTATAAAGCAAATAGATAATATTTCGATGTATTTTGACTTTTAACGTTTAATACTTTGTATTTTAAAATTTAAATGGTAAATACATTTAAACTTATTATATATATAAACTTATTAATATATAAGTAATAATTAATTTTTTTGAAATACTAATTAAAAAATATATAAATTTAGTGATCACAAGTTGTGATCACAAAAAACGACTGCTAATGTGATCACTAAGAAGGAAACTATTTTATGGTATAGAATGACTGCTTTACAACCACATATATAATGACTACGAATTGTGGTCGCAAATTTGCTACCACCGGTAGGTGGTCATTAAACACCTTCATCGAAATTAGTGACCACAGTAGCAACCACAATTTAACTACCATAATATGGCCATAAAATGCTCATGCTCCATTTGAACTTCTCTTAACTACATTTTATGACTACTTAGGGATTGATTTGTGACCACAATTATGATCACTATTGGTGACCACATTCATGTGGTCGCAATTTGCGACCACTTGTAAAATATGGTCACTGATATGTCTTTGTGACGAGATTTTCTCAGACTACAAGTTGTAGTCATTGAGTGGTTGCTATACAAATATTATTTCTCAGAATAATGAAATAGCCATGCATCAGCCTCTATCACTCACTTTTCTCATCGCTAACGAAGAAATGGTAGTAGGGGTAGCAGAAGAAGGAAGCTTTCGCTAGGCGTTTACTTTGTTGTGCAAAAATGGCATCTCATGAGCAGTCATACAGAGCAGGTGAGGCCACAAGTCGAGTTGAGGAAAAGGGTAGCGGAGCGGCGGATGCGATGAAGGAGAAGGCAAGAGCGGCCAAAGACAAGACGGCAGAGAAGGCTTATCAGACTAGAGAGGCGGCCTCAGAGACAGCTGAAGCAACTAAGGAGAAAGCCCATGAAGGGAAAGAGAAAACCGCGGGAGTGCTCCATCAGACTGGGGAGAAAGTCAAGCACAAGGCCCAGAGCGCTGCTGATACTGTCAAAGGTGCTTTTGGGATGGCTCACGGTGATAAGGAAGACAAAGACCAGACTGGTTATGAGCACACTACTACCTATAGTGAAACTAAGTATTAGTTAGTTCGTAGAATTATGTTACATAATATGAACCTATTTAATTATGCCAAAAAGGGTTCTTACATAGTTGCTCTTGAATAATATTATATATATTTTTCTTCTCATCAGCTTTGGGCATTAATTAAAGATACTAATTTTTAAGTCAGAGATTGGTGGGAAAATTTTAATATTTGTATAGCAATAAGACCATTTATGAAAGTATCCATCACAGTGCCATAAAACAACACCACAGAATAAACTTTCAATGTCTGTGATTCTAGCACCATTAATATACAGGAATAATCTGTAATTTTTATCATTTGACGATGTAATGTAAGACATGTATGCCCATACGTATGTGCATACATATATATAAACAAAGATGAATAAACATTAATTTGAAATTTGTGCGATATGAAGAAAAGACTTGAGGTAAGATCAGAAGAATGCCGTAAGTTTTTCACCTCAAGCAAAGGAGAGAGATTCAGATATTGATCACTTTACTTTGTACATTGACAATATGTATGAAAATAAAATTAGAGCAGTCTGTTTTCACCCTAAAAAAAAATAGAGCGGTTTGTGGTTCCCTCTTGAATTAACTCTGTTGTACAAAAGAGAGATCAAAATTGACAAATAGGTGAGGCAATAAAATCAAAGCCCCTATGATAGTCTGCTTGCGTGAATTGGCAGCAGCAGAACCAAGGAGCTTGTGTCCATTACTCCCGCTATCCCTGCTGCAGGAAAATAATTTAATAGCGACTGG
>CATIWF010085800.1:0-11837 GCA_949630135.1 Balakata baccata
TGGGAATTTACATTTTAGGAATACTTCAGGAATGATTTATTCGAGTAGCTATATTTTGATTCGTACATTTGGCTTGGAAGCATTTCAGTACTGACACATGTTACAATTTCAGTAAACGGCTCCGTATAATTATAACTAACAAGGCTGTAAGCTTAAAGATTTTATTCTACTAACCTGTGTACGGCCGCATGCAATTCACAATCTCAAAACCCAAACTTGTGGGCGCTCGGCCACTGGTTTGAATGGGTTTTAAAAACCGGTAAAAAAAAATGGGGTTAGCCGGTAGATCCCGTTTAACTTAAATGACTTCGCTGATTGTTCATGTTGAAAAAGAGAAACGTTTTTTTTATTAAAAGCTTATTTTAATTTTTTTTTTAATTTTTTTTAATTTGTTTTTTTTTTAATTTATTTTTAAAAAAATATATATTTCTATTTAAAATTAAAAAAAAAAAGTTAAAAATATAAATTTTTTTAGAAAAATTGCTTTTTCCAAACAACGGAGCAGTTCAGACTCCAGGAGCAGTCGAAGAGAGGATTCTTCACAGCTGTTCTTCTCTTTCTTTCTTTATTCTCTCTATCAATTCAGACTTCAGCGGCTCCATTCTCTCTCCCTCTTTCTCGCCATTCACAGCAGCTTCACCCGGAACACGCCGAGAGCAAGTAAGATTTTATTTTCAATTTCAATTTGTGTTATATTGAGAGCTTATTGCCCTGTCATATGTGCAACAGGGAGTGTTAATTCGTGATAGTGAGGTATAGATGAATTCCTCCGGGCCAGCTCCGGCATGGTTCATCTTTTTCCCCTGCATTGCTTGTCCATCATTTATGTGTAAAGTGTCAATCCAATCGTTTCACTAGCTGCGACTGAATTGTTTGCTATTAAAATTCCAGGCGGTTTGGTTCCATTTTCCTGGAAAATGACCAAACGATAGCAAAGATGGCATCTTGATTCTTGATTATAATTTGTCTGAACCGGGATTAACCTGGTTCAACCGAAAAGCAGGCATGAATTCGGTTCGACAACTGATTTGCATATTGGAACCTTTTTTTTTATCTAATCCAAGTCTTGGAACATTGCATTAGAGCAGAACTGCAGACCAATTGTCGTCTGATCCGCATCGCATGTGAAGATGCCCACTTGCTAAAAGTTGACACTTTACATCCCTATAACTTTTCACAAGCATCTTCTTTTTTGTTTTTTTTTCCTCCTCTTCACTCTGTCATCCATCGATCCTCACCTTGAAACAACCTCTCCGCTAGCTTATCTATTCTCTCTCTTTCCAGGTATTTTGAAAGTCACTCTTTTCTTCATCTCTAAATGATCGGTTTGTAATTGAATTGATGTAAATTGATAAACGGACCAATCAAATTGATTGCTTACTCTGCTGATGTTCTCAGAGATAATCACACTTGCCTGATAAATTGCCTTAATACTGAAAGTGGAAGGAATGAGAAAATTTGTCGACTTTATCTAATCTAGGTTCTGATTCTTTATGTTTATTATGTTGGATTCTAAAGTTTTCTCCTCATATATTTTAGATGGCTTCATCGGCGCTAATCTGCGAAACCCAGCCATGGAAGGACTTGAAGGTAGAAAATTTTAAAGAAAGCTGATTGCTTTGTATTTAGAAAACTGGTAAAGAGAGTATCTTTACGGGTTAATCGGTATTTGATAGATACAACACTACCAATTGCGCAGGCACATGTTGAGGACGTTAAGAAGACTCATTTACGAGATTTGTTGAGCGACACTGAGCGATGCAAGTCAATGACGGTGTATGTCTTTTCTCGCTTATCTCTCGCATTTCGGAATTTGGTGAAATGGTTTGGCAGTTATTTAAGAGTCATCGTAATTTGAGTCGTATTTTTTATAGTGATTTTGATGGAATCACTCTCGACTACTCAAGACAACAAGCCACTGCTGACACTGTGGATAAGCTCTATAACTTGGCTGAGGTAAAGTCGACATCTTTCTATGTTGGAAGTAAGAGTATTAAAAACGTAACTCTTGTTTTACTTCCCTGTTAATGCAGGCAGCTCGTCTTAAGGAAAAGATTCATCGCATGTTTAACGGGGAGCGTGTAAGTTGCCTTTTCCAACCATAATCCAACTAGTGCACACATTATGGAAGACATTTGAGCTCCTAACTGTAAATTTCTTTATTTAATTAGGCAACAGATGGCACTCATATTTCACAGTTTATGAATAGATTGTGTATTTTGACATTATTTCTAACTCCTGACATTATGGTTGTATGCCTGTATTTATATTTGGATTGCACTTTTAGATCAACAGCACAGAAAATAGATCAGTGCTTCATGTAGCTCTTCGTGCCCCAAGGGATGCAGTTATAAACAGTGATAGCGAGAACATTGTACCAGATGTCTGGAATGTTCTTGACAAGATAAGGGAGTTCTCAGAGAGGGTCCGAAATGGTTCCTGGGTAAGTTATAGTCATTCCTCCGAATTTAAGCTTGCATACAGAATCTGTGCCTCATTTGTATGTAATGGGCAAATGTTGTTAGGTTGGAGCTACAGGTAAACCACTGATTGATGTTATTGCCATTGGTATTGGTGGAAGCTTCCTAGGGCCTCTTTTTGTCCACACTGCTCTTCAAACAGGTCCTTGATGCTCCTTTATTGGATTTGATTCCCAGTTGTTTTTTTTTAATGCTCTTTCCATTGCAATTCTTTTTTTTTTCCTTTCTTTTTCTCTATAAGTTTATCTTATGATGAAACCTTGCCTAAAGATTTAATTCATCACTGATTTGATGGCAATTTGCAGATCCAGAGGCTAGCAAATATGCAAAAGGCCACCAGCTGCGGTTGTAAGTACTTCCGTCGTTACACCTTTATAATTACTGGGTTTAAGTATCAACAGCGTGATGCTGGTTGGGATTCTGTGAAGACTAGATGTGCCTTTCTTTATAATGCTTGCTTTTCAAACTCCATTGAAGCCTAATATTTGTTTTGCATTCGATACAGTCTTGCAAATGTTGATCCAATTGATGTTGCTAGAAATATTGCAGGCCTAAGTCCTGAAACCACCCTGGGTAAATCATAATTTTCTGTCTGTAAATGTCTCTTGGATTATTGTATATGTTTTATTGGAGCTCTGATTTCTGGCTACAAAATATAATTCTAAGTTTTCTTACCATGCATTTGCAGTTGTTGTGGTGTCAAAGACCTTTACTACTGCAGAAACTATGCTGAATGCACGGACACTAAGGGCATGGATTTCAAAAGAACTTGGGTTAGTTCAAAATCTACCAAACTGTTTTGAAGCTCTGAGTTATTTAGGACTTAGAGCATCTCCAACCCAAAACACCAAAATGGTGTAGCTACACTAAATTTCTCTCTAATCCATAACACCATTTTTTGCACCAAAAAGAATATTCTTGAATATTCCTCTCACTCCATAACACAAAAGCATGAAAAAAAATAAAAAATGATGAACAGTGAAATAGCGTGTGAACAGTGTAATGCCATTTCTGGCGTTTTACTGTGGCAACACCATTTTTTGGTATAAAAAAAGGCGTGGATTGGAGCAAAGAAGACCACCATTTTTGTCTTTATGTGTGATTTTTACGCCAAAATGGCGTGCATTGGAGATGGTGTTAATTAAACAAAAAAACAGCTGGTAAATTTGTGAGTGAAAAATCAGTGCATGTTGCAGGTAACCGAGAGATGTGCATCATAATAATGCTTCCAATTAATATGCATATAGTCTGTTGTGCCTGTAGTATTTATGATGTATAAATTAAGATTGTGTTCTCACATTCTCTTACTGCAATTGTAACACACAAGTTATTTGTAAATTGTTTGCAGACCTTCTGCAGTAGCAAAGCATATGGTGGCAGTTAGCACAAATCTTGCGGTAATAATAATTTTTCTCATTTTCACTTGCAGCTTCTAAATCATTGGAATTTGTGACAAATGAAGTCTTATGTAAATTTCATTTTTTTTTCCATTTTCTTTTGCTTTGGATTGTAGCTTTATGTCATCATAATTAATCAAACAACACAATCAAAATATAGAAATTGTTCTTTTGCATGCTGGCGCTGATCATACTGTTTGATTGATTTAGCATTGCTGCGAATTTTTTTGATATATATTTATTAAATACATCCTCTTATTGTGGAGATTTTATTTGAACCATTGGAAACAGGACATCACCCTTCAATTCAATTTTCTTCCCAAATAACAACATCTTCATCATAATGTTTAAGACTGATGTCCCTACACATACTTCCTTGGTCCCCTTCTATCATGTGTTGTGATGAATATACTGGATTCTTGAAACAAAGAATCCACATATTTCAAATTGCAGGATCATTGTCAAATAATTTTACTGGTGCATTTGCATGTATAGGTTCTCTTTCAGAAAGAATTACAAGAAAATTGCAAAACCTTCTGTAGAAAATGCAGGGCGAGGCAGACCTTCATTGTTCATCTGTATTATACTGCAGAAATTCATTTTGAAATTGTAGCAAATGCAACTTTTTTGTGGCAGAACAATGCATCATTACAGATTATGGTCATCTCAACTAATTGTCATCTTTCACTCGTGATATGTAATGGTGGATATGTTCATGTCAGCCACCTCTGTCTGTGTTAAGGATCAATGTGTGGGTGAAATGGAGGGCGAAGGACAAATATAAATAATACATAAATATATGCTTCTTTACATTTATATTTGACTAGAAACAATATTATATACGATAACATTCTATCTGGATCTTCTTATCTTGAAATCTTACTTGGCAAATGCAGCTTGTGGAAAAATTTGGTATTGATCCTAATAATGCTTTCGCGTTCTGGGATTGGGTTGGAGGCAGGTACAGTGGTAAGTTACTTACCTTTTTCGGGATAAAATCATGGAGAATTTGATATTTGATCCGAATTAAATTTTTAATTGCAGTCTGCAGTGCTGTTGGCATGTTGCCTCTGTCGCTCCAATATGGTTTCTCAATTGTTGAGAAGTACGGTAACTGCTCATTGTTTTAATCCTAACTGCTGCTCCTTTCTTGCTATACCACTTCAGTGATTCTAAACAAAAATAGCAAAAGTGCTGAGAATTCCTAATAGGATATGGATATGTTGATTTATATTTATGCTTCTTTTACTCTTTCACTAGAATGCTCTAGTTTCTAACTTATCCAGTTACTTATCAAATAAATTTTAGGTTTATTTTTCTTATGATTTCATTGCGCACTCCCTTAGTAAGATTTTATCTTTTGTTCTCTTTAGATTCTTGAAAGGAGCATCAAGCATTGATCAGCATTTCTCTTCAGCTCCATTTGAGAAAAATATTCCTGTAAGGCCCCCAATTTGCTAAACCTATGAGATATATAGTTTGGCTTTGACCTATCATTAGTGTCAGCTACTTAAACATTAGGCTCTAGGGAGAACTGAGCAGGCAGGTTGAAGCGTTAGATAATTCTGGTCTCATGCAAACATTGCATTCTTTGATATTTACTTTTATCTTTAAGTCTTTTATATTTTGGCTTCATTAAGTGCTATATATATATCATTAACAGCAAATTTTAGATGACATTGACCTATTGGTTGATTATCTTGATGGCCTCAGGATATAACATATACTTTATAAGATTCTTAATTTTTTTTCCATGTCATTTTTCCTCCAGGTACTCTTGGGTTTGTTAAGTGTATGGAATGTTACATTTCTTGGATATCCTGCAAGAGTAATTCCTTCTTTCATGGACTTTATTAGAATTAGAATCAATTGCTTTACACTTTGCTTATTATCTATAACTCATTCAAGTAATCTTTCAGGCTATCTTACCTTATTCCCAAGCTCTGGAGAAATTTGCCCCGCACATTCAACAGGCAAGTCTACCAGAGATCCAATTCTCTCTCTCAAATTTGAAGAAAGGGATGAATTCTACTATTTTAATTACTTATATACCTTATTAATTTACTTCAATTCAGGTTAGCATGGAAAGTAATGGCAAGGGGGTTTCTATTGATGGTGTACCACTTCCCTTTGAGACTGGGGAAGTTGATTTTGGTGAACCAGGGACAAATGGTCAGCACAGCTTTTATCAACTAATTCACCAGGTGCCCATTTGGTTATGTATTTAATGCAAATGACATTTTATTGATGGAAAAATATATCAAATCTCTGAATCTTAAGTAGCATGTTGCTTGATAGGAAACGGTGTATATTTTTTCTTAGCTACATTTTCATCATGGATATGGAGTGCTCATCAAAATTCTGGTCAATAATAGCATCAGCTGTTACCTAGCCCTATTGGTTCCTAAATCTGATTAGTACACTTAAGAGAAGACAAGTTATGCCTTTGGAAAACCCTTATAATGATGGTTTGAAAGTATTTTGATGTTCTAGTTGACCAATTTGAATTTGGAATTTGCTCTGATCAAATCTTCCATGAATTTGTTCTCAAGCCAGAACAGCTATAGATCATGTGACAGACTAGAGAAATCAGAAACACATAAGGCTTAGATAATGTTACGAAAAATTCATTTAGGACTATTTTCCTTTTTTGTGATCATCACACTGTTTCCATAAAGTCAAAAATCCTTCTTGTTGTAATGCATTAAACTGACTTGTACGGCTTATGGAAACTTCAGTTCATATATATGCATCTATACAATTGACAATGCAACAAAAGGTGTAGTTAATTTTATTTCTCCTTCTTGAATCTCAGGGGCGTATAATTCCCTGTGACTTTATTGGTGTTGTGAAAAGTCAGCAACCTGTATACCTTGAAGGTATTGTTAATTCTAAGAATTGGAGGGTCAAATCTTGAAGCTTTTATTTGGAGTTATGTTTATTTGACATGAAAGTGATCTGTTTAACAGGAGAGGTCGTGAATAACCATGACGAACTCATTTCTAACTTTTTTGCACAGCCTGATGCCCTTGCTTATGGGAAGGTACATCTATTCTCTCTTGCATAAATTCAGCTATTTTGTCAAGAATCATTCTATAACAAATGAAAAATCAATCTTTGAATTGTTGGGCAAAACTGTGGTCTAAAGTAGATCACATGAACTTTAATTATCAGGTATTACATTGTTTATTTATAGCACTTGTGTATTTTATGTCTACATCTCTGATTAGAGGGAATAGAAAGGTAAAGCAATCAAAGTAATTATACATATGGTTTGATGCAAAATAATTTTCCTTATACTCGTAATGGAATAATTGCTTTTTCGTCTAAGCCTTTGATTTTAAATTGGTCTCTTGCAGACAGCTGAGCAATTGCAAAAAGAGAATGTTCCACAGCTTCTAATTCCTCACAAGGTTGAATCCTTACAGCTTCTCTATTATACTGTTGCTTAATGTCTAGATAATTATTCTTAGTCTCTCGTTTTCTTTTTCAGACCTTCTCTGGCAATAGGCCTTCTCTCAGTATACTTCTTTCATCCTTGGATGCTTACAAAATTGGACAGGTTTGTGGTTTCTCACTCATTGATGGGGCAATTTATGCCTGCTAAGTTCTTTTGTCAGTAAACCAGGAGTTAAATTTGCAGGTTTTATTGAGCATCTCCTGCCCTTGAAATTTGATAAAATGATCCACTGAAATGTTTAATGAATTGGCTTTCATGTTTATGTATTCCGTCAGAGTTCCAGCCTGCAATTACTTATGACCAAGAAATTGGATAGAATTCTACTTTCGTGAGGAATGTGGTGTTAGACAAGCAAGGATTTGTCAATGCTAATGCATTTAACCATTTGCTTAATGAAGTGTCATGTAATGAATAGGGATTGAAGTTCTCTCCCTCCAATTTCCCGTCATGTTCTTAGCCTTTTATGAATTTATCCCCTTTACATTCTTGACAATGCATATCTGCTAATACGTGCATCTCCCTTGCTTTCTGGGTTTGATTCACATCCCCCGTGCTTGAAATGCCACCTTTTTCATAGTTCACCGAGTAAAATGCAATTTTATATGGTTTCATTGTTCTATGGCATTAAATGCTTGTGCTGCCTTGTACCATAAATTTACCTTTTCTTTTTCAGTTGTTGGCAATCTATGAACACAGAGTAGCTGTGCAAGGCTTCATATGGGGAATCAATTCTTTTGACCAATGGGGAGTTGAGTTAGGAAAGGTACGAGGTCTTAGGAAACCCTGTGGGGTTAGTTCGTTATAATACAAGTGAGCTATTCCAAGATCAATATTTGCTCATAGCTAATCATTCCTGTCTTGGTTTGTTCATAGTCATTGGCTACTCAAGTCAGGAAGCAGTTTAATGCATCTCGTACAAAGGGAGAACCAGTTGAGGGCTTCAACTTCAGCACTACAGCGTTGCTAACAAAATACTTGGAGGTAATCAACATTATCTCATTGGATAAAAAAGGATAAATAACCAACATGTTCACCTAGTCATGGATAACCAAAATGTGATTCGAGGGAACTGTCGTGGGGAAGTTACATGGGAGATTATAAGTTGAACGATAACTAGGGAATAATTATCATCTCACTGTCACTGAAATTGAGATTTACTTAGCAGGAAAGTTCGGATGTCCCAGCTAATCCTCATACTCTTCTACCTCGGATATGACTGTTGACCAATGTTCGTCCTTTGTTATTTTGTCTGATGAACTGGAGGTTTTGGGCTTAATTTTGTCAGCTTGTGTGGAGATTATAGAAATTATAAACATGGCCTCAAGTGACTTCGAGACCCCTCTTATTTAGGGGTTTTTTTTTTATTTCCAACAGAAGCATGGCTATCATAGTATTTGCCTATACCTTGCCATGAACATTAACTATGGCTGAATTTCGCTGTGAAATTTTGCTTTATGTATCCTAAATAAATTTGTCTCCAAAGCCTCTGGACCATAATATTTCTCATTATATACAAAATAACGCTAGTCTATTATAACGGAACAGCTTCACTCTTTTCCATTATCATTGTTACCTTTTCACCGTCTCTGTATACTTCATGACTTTGAGTTCCCTTTTCTTTACTTCTTTTTTTGTCTTTTCCTCCTTTTGTCGAACAATTTTGGAATTGATGCATGCTTGGTTTGGGCAAGAAAAAAAATCCCTTTACTGAGGATTTAAAGTTTTCAACTCTTGACTGAAGTGTTTGTTGGCAGACCGAGTTAACGAATTTACGGTTATCAGCCTGTTTATCTATTCCATTGACATACTGAACAAAACAGAAACTTAAAACTGATGCTTTCCTGAGGGCAACTTGATAATACAGCAAAGAGCCGTTCGAATTGGACTCGTGCAAATAGCTTTTATATAGAAGGCACGGGCATTGTCACTAATTTATTTGCATCTATTCTTCTGGCTGAAAGTGGCTCCATGCATGAGTCATGAGGTCAAAGAAGATGAGAGGGCCCTTTGGGTAGCTTCCAGGTAAAAGAGAACGTGATTTTTAAAGTGCAATGGAATCTTGTGAGCAAGTCAACTCCCTTTAACTCGAATAAAAAGTTGTACCTGGGGCTACCACAAAGGCATTCAGAGCTGTTCTTTTTCTGAAGAAATGCATTAATTTCATCCTCATCCTCCTCTACCACCACCAGCAGCTCCTCCCTTATATGGGCATGTCAGCTCTTATTCTTATATATGTGGTTCTCATATCTAATCATTGGTTTCATAGATGGAAACGAAGACGACAGCGCAACAGCTTCAAGTATCGATCAGAGCTCTTTAGGCTTATCTCTCCAAGACTTAAAGTCTCTCACTTGGTTTGACTACGAAGCCAACACCACCACTAAACTGTGCTATATGCTTGGATTGGTTTCAGAGGGGGGAGAAATGCAGGAGCCTCCCTCTCTACAACCACATATTTCATGCTCCATGCATTGACCTTTGGCTGCTTAAGATACTTGTCCAACTTGCCGCTCACCATTTTATCATTGAAAAGGATGAGGCTTTGAAGCTTGTCTGATTTGATTCAGTAAATAATTATTCCTTTTAATTTGCATCTAATTTCATCATTATATATTCTCATTATCGGCAGCAACATCATTACATGTTTCACAACTAAAATGGTGAGCAAAATTGTTTTCACTGATTTATTTTCATATGGAACCAATGAAATCAAATTAGTCTAATACTACAAACATTTACATTTCTCATATTTGCACGAGCTTCATACCTGGAACACATGTATTATAGATAACAAGTACTTGTACAAGCTCAGTTAATTCATGTTTTATACCAGCTGCCTTCAACCTTAAAGCTGCAAAATGGCAAAAATTCTTGGCACAGAGGCGATCCCACATGACAAGTGCAAAATGGCTGGTTGATATGTATGATGGTTAAATCCAATTGCCACTCAGAAGTAGACCAAAAGGCATACTTTGGCTAAAGAGAAAAGACAGTTGGCCAACAGCACTAATGTCTAGGGCATGACTTGACGCACCTAGCTTCCCACCAACTCATGGTCCTTTGACAGAATCAAGTTGGAATTTAAGGAGTCCAATATGCACTGGGACGGAAATAATATTGTTTTCATAAATATTTCAGATTTTAACTACCATAAAACATCTTAACCATAGCCCATCTCTGACTGTTCGCTAAAATTACTCCACTAAAGCATCCTAAGAATTCTATTCCAGCACAAAGATAACAGCTAACAAGCAACAAACTAATGATAAATACAGACTCAAACACCTGTAGAGCCAAAGCCGCCTTCACCTCTCACAGTCGCATCCAAATCATCAACTTCTACAGCATCCGGAGTGATAATTTTCTCTATTATGAACTGGGCAATTCTATCTCCCAATTTAACCTCAAAATCCACGTCGGAATGGTTGAACAGTATAACCCCAACTGGCCCTCTGTAATCAGCATCTATCACACCCGCACCCACATCAATGGAGTGCTTCCATGCCAGTCCCGATCTCGGCGCTATATTAACAAAATTAAGAAACCTAGTTTCAGAAAACGATAACACTGATCTACATCCAAGGAGGAAAAAAAAAATCTACCTATGCGAGCGTATGTTCCTTCAGGTACAGCAATGCTCAGATCCGTAGGAATAAGCGCTTTTCCTCTAGCAGACACCGTGGCCTCAGTCGCGCTGATAAAGAAACCCAATTTTATTCCAATAATTCTTAAGAGATCGGAAAGAAGAAAATGTGATTTTGCTCACAATAAGCAGTACCTAGAAAGATCGTATCCAGCAGAGAGAGGAGAGGCTCTGGATGGCAAAACAGCTTTCTCGGATAGCCTTTTAACTCCAAAGAAAGAGGAAGGAGTCTGTTCAGAAACTTGGGGGGCGCCATTTTCTTGAAGTTTTGGGATCTTAGCGGCTGGCTCCTTGATGTCAAGACAGTTGTTTTGAATCTCTACTTGACCCATCCTGTTAAGCAGAACAATTGGGAGGCAGCGAGATGGGAGGTTGAAAAAAATGATTTGTGAGCGCCGAGAAGAGGAAGGATTTTGACGATTAAATAGAGAGAGAAGCGGCAATGGTGTTTTTTTTTCAATTCATTAAGGCGCCAATGTTTCGCGCCATTGCATTATTTGGGAGCGCACTCAGTAAGCGAAGAGTCTGAAAAGTGAAGACTGCCCTTCGCCTCATAATCTCATTAATCAGTTAATGGACTTTGGAGCCCATAGCCATACATATAGATATAAGCCCATATATCTGAGTTTGGACTTTGGAGCCCATATCCATAGAGATAGGCCCATAGTTTTAAATATATAATTATATAAATTGCTTTTTACATTATTTCATCATATAAATATACTTAATTTGAGTGTTCTGAATTTCTTTCTTGAATTATTTAATACGATCATTCAATCAAATAAGATCAGCTTTCTCTTGACAACCTTGCATAACGTCCATTTCCCTAACAACTCAAAACCCAATCAAGAAGATAT
>CATIWF010085817.1:0-22828 GCA_949630135.1 Balakata baccata
CTTGGAGGTAAGGGTCTCTCACTGCTAGAGCTTGATTCGCTTTTCTGCATGATGATTCTTTAAAAATTAGAAACTAAAACATAATGCAGAAGAGGAAGAAGAAAACATGCGAAGATCAGCAGCTTACACCATATTTTCACGGGAAAAACAAAACAATCTGATCAGAGAGAGAGAGAGAGAATGAGCAATGGCGAAAGAGGTGGTAACTGGTAAGTAAGCTATGTAAGGAAGCTTCGACTCTGAAAGTGTGGGTCTTATTTATGAAACTCAAAAAGAAATTTGACTCTCTTTACACACTCTGGTTCCACATTCCTTGTCTATTTTATGTTGTGGCCCCACTGCTTACGTCACAATGTGGACCCCTATGTTAACGTCATAAAAGTACCTAAAATTTTAATAGAAATTATTATATTATTTTCTAAACTAATCCAATTATTCGGTGGTGACACATATTCATTAATTATTATATTTTATATATATATCAACTAATATCAATAAAATAATTAAATATGTAACATTGTATAATTAGATAAATTAATATGTATATATCTAACTATGTATATATCTAAATTAATATGTAACATTGTATAAATTAATATGTATATACTGAATTTATTTAATAATTTCTTATATTAACTATTTTTTTTAAGAAATGGGATATATCTAACTCCCAAACTCACAATCCTTCCAAGATTAATTATTTAGAGATATTGAGATTTTCTATATTTTTAAAACTTAAGAGAAATTAATCCAATGTGAATTTATATTAGACTTCAATTTAATGGACTATATGTATGGGTATTAATTTAGATAAAAAAGAAAACTATACAAATGTTAATTTATTAAAAAAATTCTATAAGTTAACTCTGCTATGGCTGGAATTGCCTAATTGGAAAGAGCTAGTTATCTTTTCAACAGTCTATATATATATATATATATATATCGATGTGAGAAGGAGTTTCCAGTAATTTCATGCATGAATGACATGTTTCTATAAAGAAAATTATCAAGTGAATTTGAGGAATATTTGGAAGTGTTCAAGTAGCTGTTGACAATTAATCGATTAATTACATATTACTTTATATTGTTATAATTTTTTTTTTATATTGCGGTTCTATGAAAATCACTAAATCGATTAATAATTTCTTATATATTACACAAACAATTACTTATATTTGGAGTGTAATTATATTTATCAAAGATTTTATAAGGCTAGTTATTTTTTAGTATTCTTTCTTATCCTTTCTCCAGTGGTTAGAATTCTTTGGGATGAATATGATATACGTTTATTGTTCCTCAAATTCACCATTAAACTTTTGGGCTATATACTCAATCTGGCCTAGTTATATTTCATATATATTAAGAAAATTAATTAATTATTTTTGTTTATATTATAATAAATTAACCGATATGATATTCAATAAATTACCAAGTTTATTGGAAGAAAGTTTATTTACGTTGTTAATTATTATTTTTGTTGTATGTTATAATAAGTATAATCAATTTATATTCAGTTTTTGCCAAATTTATTGAAAAAAAGATTTATCATCTTGGTGATTATTATTTTTTGTCATATATTGTAATAAATCTATTTATCTGATGTTAAATAATGATCAAATATATTAAAAGAATATATATATTATTTATTAATTTTATCGTATGCTATATATAATAAGTTTATTTACGTGATATTTAATAATTACCAAATTTGTTGGAAAAAAATATACTCTAATAATCATTTTATTTTGTCGTGTGTTGTAATAGGTATATTCAATTTTTACCAAATTTATTGGAAAAAAGATATATCATATTGTTGATTATTAATTTTTTCGTATGTTGTAATAAATCTATTTATTTGATATTAAATAAAGATCAAATATATTAAAAAGATATATTTTGTTATTTATTAATTTTGTCGTATGCTATAATTTGTTGGAATAAATATATACTCTAATAATCATTTATTTTGTTTTAAAATGTAATAAGTTTATTCACGTGATGTTCAATAATTACCAAATTTGTTGGAAGAAAGATACACTCTAATAATCATTTATTTTGTCGTATGTTGTAATAAGTATATTCAATTTATATTAAGTTTTAGCCGAATTTATTGGAAAAAGATATATCATATTGTTGATTATTAATTTTGTTGTATATTGTAATAAATCTATTTATCTAATGTTAAATAAAGATCAAATATATTAAAAGGATATATTTGTTATTTATTAATTTTGTCGTATGTTATAATTGGAAGAAAGACATACTCTAATAATCATTTATTTTGTCTTAAGCTGTAATAAATTTATTCACGTGGTGTTCAATAATTATTAGATTTATCAATAATTACTGAATTTGTTGAAAGAAAGATATACTCTAATAATTATTAAATTTGTCGTATGTTGTGATAAGTGCATTCAATTTATATTCAGTTTTTGCTGAATGTGTTGGAAGAAAGATATACTCTAATAATTATTAATTTTGTCATATGTTATAATAAATCTATTTATCTGATGTTAAATAATGATTAAATATATTAAAATAATATATATTATTTATTAATTTTATCATATGCTATATATAATAAGTTTATTCACGTAATATTTAATAATTACCGAATTTGTTGGAAGAAAGATATACTTTAATAATCATTTATTTTGTCTTAAGCTGTAATAAGTTTATTCACGTGATGTTCAATAATTATTAAATTTATCAATAATTACCAAATTTATTGGAAGAAAGATACACTCTAATAATCATTTATTTTGTAATATGTTGTAACAAGTATATTCAATTTATATTCAGTTTTTGCCGAATTTATTGGAAAAAAGATATATCATATTGTTGATTATTAATTTTATCTATGTTGTAATAGATATATTTATCTAATGTTAAATAAAGATCAAATATATTAAAAGAATATATTTTGTTATTTATTAATTTTGTCGTATGCTATAATTTGTTGGAATAAAGATACATCCTAATAATCATTCATTTTGTCTTAAACTGTAATAAGTTTATTCCCATGACGTTCAATAATTAGTAGATTTATCAATAATTACCAAATTTGTTGGAAGAAATATGTACTCTAATAATAATTTATTTTGTCATATCTTGTGATAAGTATATTCAATTTAATTATATTCAGTCTTTGTTGAATTTATTAGAAAAAAGATATATCACATTGTTGATTATTAATTTTGTCGTATGTTGTAATAAATCTATTTATCTGATATTAAATAAAGATCAAATATATTAAAAGAATGTATTTTGTTATTTATTAATTTTATCTTATGCTATAATTTGTTGGAAAAAAGATATACTCTAATAATTATTTATTTTGTCTTAAGCTGTAATAAGTTTATTTATGTGATGTTTAGTAATTATTAGATTTATCAATAATTAATAAATTTGTTGGAAGAAATATATACTCTAATAATAATTTATTTTGTCGTATTTTGTGATAAGTATATTCAAATTAATTATATTCAGTCTTTGTTGAATTTGTTAGAAAAAAGATATATCACGTTGTTGATTATTAATTTTGTCCGTATGTTGTAATAAATCTATTTATCTGATATTAAATAAAGATCAAATATATTAAAAAAAAAGATCAAATATATTAAAAGGATGTATTTTGTTATTTATTAGTTTTGTCGTATGCTATAATTTGTTAGATGAAATATATACTCTAATAATCATTTATTTTGTCTTAAGCTATAATAAATTTATTCATGTGATATTCAATAATTATTAAATTTATCAATAATTAATAAATTTGTTGGAAGAAAAATATACTCTAATAATAATTTATTTTGTCGTATCTTGTGATAAGTATATTCAATTTAATTATATTCAATCTTTGTTGAATTTATTAGAAAAAAAATATATCACATTATTGATTATTAATTTTATAATATGTTGTAATAAATTTATTTATCTGATATTAAATAAACATCAAATATATTAAGAAAATATCAAATATAAAGGATGTATTTTGTTATTTATTAATTTTTCCATATGCTATAATTTATTGGAAGAAAGATATACTCTAATAATCATTTATTTTTTCTTAACTGTAATAAATTTATTCACGTGATGTTCAATAATTATTAGATTTATCAATAATTACTGAATTTGTTGGAAGAAAGATATACTCTAATAATCATTTATTTTGTCTTAAGCCGTAATAAGTTTATTCACGTGATGTTCAATAATTATTGAATTTGTTGGAAGAAAAATATACTTTAATAATCATTTATTTTGTCTTAAGCCGTAATAAGTTTATTCACGTGATATTCAATGATTATTAGATTTATCAATAATTACCGAATTTATTGGAAGAAATATATAATATAATAATTATTTGTTTTGTCGTATCTTGTGATTAGTATATTCAATTTAATTATTTTCAGTTTTTGCTGAATTTATTAGAAAAAAGATATATCATATTGTTGATTATTAATTTTGTTGTATGTTATAATAAATCTATTTGTTTGATGTTAAATAAATATTAAATACATTAAAAGGTTTTGTTATTTATTAATTTTGTCGTATGTTATAATTTATTAGTAGAAAGATATATTCTAATAATCATTTATTTTGTCATAAGTTATAATAAGTTTATCAACATGATGTTCAATAATTATTAAATTTATCGATAATTACCGAATTTATTGGAAGAAAAATATACGCTAATAGTTATTTATTTTGTCGTAAGCTGAAATAAGTTTGAAATAAATTTAATCACGTGACGTTCAATAATTATTAGATTTGTCAACAGAAAGATATCATTTTGTTAACTGGGATTTGCAATGATATAACATCAATTGATTGCTTACTTAGTTAATATCAATTCTGAAGTGTAAATGTGATTTATTACTTTCTGAATTAGAATGCATTTGCTAATTATAATTTATAGTTCATTCATTTATCCAAATTTAAGTTGAGTTTATCAAGTCTAAAGTGTATGTTCTCTTGCTTGACTCAACTTTCCAATATGAGGCTTATTATTCTATTTATAGTTGTAATAACTTTTATGGTCTGTTGGGATTGAGTTTTGTATTTTTAATTTTTTCTTAAATTTTGAAAATGGCTTTTAATAAAACAAGTAAATATACTTTATTAAAAAGCAGATTTGAAAAAATTACACAGATTTATAAAAAATTTAAAAAATCCGTTAATTAAATAAAAAAATTAAAATATATTTTTAGTATACTCTTCAGCAAAGCAATTTCAATTACTCAGATAGTGTTAGTGGTACTAAACTTGGTGATTAGAACTATCAGGTTTTGAATTTAAATATTGATGTCGAATCTTTGAGTAGAACTCTTGTAAAAATAAAATAAAATTTCCTCTGTTACTTCCTCTAACCTAAAAATTCTACATACCAAAGACAGAAATTCTTCACACATATAACTAGAAAGCATATTAAGAAGAAGCAAAGATTAACAGAAAAAAGATCCTGAAAGAAATAAATCGTCTAGTAAAATAATTGTAGGATTTACTTAAAACCCTAGCTTCAGTTCTAAGTCTTATAAGGTCTCAGTCCTCTTCAAGCACAGCTCAAGATCAATGGTGTCATCGTTATCATCATCATCCATTATTCCTTCAGCAGACCTTTCCTTGGCTTCTCTTTCCTTGAGTTCGCTCATCGACTCCCACTCTCCCATTAGATTCTTGGTCAGAAAGCGACGGCGAGATTCTTCTTCGCTAGTTGATTGTCTTTTTTCATAAGGATGATAAAAATGATGCTGGTTATTGGTTTTTTCCTCAACATCGATGATGACACCACGGTGATTTTCGCCACCGTTATTAGGAAGAGGAACATTGCCGGAGTGAGATCCAGCGGCCGAGGCAGAGGCCAGAGTGTGGACATCATAATGAGGAAGTGGGTGTTTGAGAACAGCACCTAATATGTTAGGGGTTGCTTGCTTAAATTGTCTCTCAAAGAGGTGAGCGTTTTGATGGCCACCGAAGGCTTGACCAGAACGAAAAAACCTTAAAGCAGATTGTGCAGATGAATCCCTGGCTGGGACAAGATGAAGCAGTTGAATCAGCAGAGCTTGAATCTGAATCCATGAAACAAACAGGAGATTAATTTTTCTCCTTGAGAGAGAAAAGGAAAACAAGATTAATGTTAATGATGCCCATATAGATTCTATATATAAAATGACAATTTATTCTTCACAATATAGAGCAACAGAAGTAATTGTCCTCTCTCTTTTTTTTCAATAGCCCATGGGTTAAGGTTACATAATTGTGGCAGCTTTTCTTTCTTTGTTTTTAAAAAAAAAAAATTATTTTTTATCAAAAAATGATTCTTGAAATTAAGAAAAATTTGATAGCTGTTGAATTTATGGTGTTCACACTTGTAATAATTTACAAATGTACGTACCAAACTAAGCTAAAACCTAATTAGTTTTCCTTTTTCTATTCTATTCTACACTCAATTTTTTTTATAAAAAATTTGAATAGAGATTCGAACTAAAACATTGCTAAACCAATACTACTTATACTCAATTTAATAAGATGATTAATACAAGAATTGTAGGGTTTGAACTGATGGGTATTCAACTTGGATACACTGAATTATTAAACTAATGGCTGGATTAGAAAGTAAAGTTATTTTAAGTAGGCTTTGATTTTTACAGCCAAACATAGCTAATTAGAATAAGGAAAAAGACAAGGATAATGTTGAATTGGAAGATTTTAGTACAGTGAGACATGCCATATATAGAAAATAAATCACGATAACACTAACTAATTAAAATAGACACGAAAACAACATTATCTAGTAATTGTTTTTTCAGGAAGAATGTTATAATTCATTATTTAAGAAGAAAATTAAATTTCAAGAAAAATAACATTCTATTGATATTGTATGAAACTAGCTATGGCATAATATATAAGATTTAAAGCTGATATATTTTTCAGCAGTAATGAATTTAAATTAGCATATAAAATACATAGCAAGTAGGGCAGAAGTACACTTGTATTACTTCATAATTAAGCTTTATTATTATTATTATTATTATTATTATTATTATTAGTTTTGCATGAACCAAAAACGATAAAAGAAAAAAAAAACATAATTAATTAGTAGCTCATGGACTGAAACAGACGAAAGGATACAGTCTTATAGAACTACAATTACTGCACACCCAAAGCTTTAGCTTCGTTGCTAAATTTATTTAGTCTTATAGTTACCATCATTGCCTTTTTATGACTAGAGACACTTAATTTTTTTCCCATTTAGAGCCTTTAGTTCAAGTCCACTAAATTTAAGACAGCTCCAGAACCTCCACCGGAATCATCACCACCACCACCACCACCGCTACCACCATCACTGTCATTACCATCATCATCATCATCATCATCATGTGGAGCAGGAGCACGGTTTCGAGCTCTAGCCTGACAAAGTTCTCTTGCCACCAAAATGAACGTATTTCTGGGTCCTAATGAAGGATCAAGATTATTTCCAAGAGGGAGAGGGATCCCAGTTGGTAGAGGAGACCCAGTATTGAGAGGAACTTGACCATCATGATCAGCATGATGGGGTCCCATAAATTCCCTCCTGGCTCGGGCTTGAAGAGCCAACAAGTTTTGGATTCTGGCTACAGAGGCAAATGGGTTTGCCCTATCCACGCGGACACAAATGTGGATATTGGGGGGATGCTGGTTAGATGGTGGCGGCATCGGGGACAGAGGCTGGGATGGTGGAAGAGGCACAGCCGCAGCTTCAGGATGATCAGCATGATGAGCTAGTAAGGACTGAGCAGTGGGGAAGCCCCTTTGGCAGCGAGAGCAGTAGAAGGGATCAGGGTGGTTCATCCTCAACAGAGAGTCTGGGCCTGAGGCTTGAGCTAGAATTATTTGAGCCCTCAGAAGGGATATAATCGAAAAACAAATTATCAAGGAGAAACTGAGAGAGCTGTGTGTATCAACGGTGCAATGAGCTAGGTTATTTATAGCTAAGACTCTGGTGATATTTTTATGAAAAATTGATTGGTTAAAACTAATTACTTGGTAATCACTTTAAATGTTTAATTGTATCTTCAGGGAGTTTTTTTTTTTTAAGAAAAAAAAGGGAATGAAAAAGGATGTGAAGAGGTTAGATTTTTTTTTTTTAAGAAATTTTTAGGCATATTTGATTTATCATTTAATTATATAGTGATATATATATATATATATTATTGTATTTATATGAATTAATATGAACAAAATAATTAAATATATAATTAAATTAGTTTATCTTTATCATATTGATATTTTTAATTGTAAAAATATAAAAAATCTCTAATTCAAGTACTCTCCTCTTTATCCACTAATATTTATAAAAATTTAATATATTTATAGTATATATATAAGAGAATGGCTATTTTTATTGTATATATAGATTATTATTTATTAACTATTGTTATTGTGTAATTCCCACATAAAAAAATAAGTCTATTTTTGGGTAGACTGAAGGTTACATAAAAATTTCTAATTTTGGGCGTTTCACTTGAGGGTGTGTGAATGCAACGTGGAGCGAGACTTTTGTATAACCTGTGCATGCTTTAGTCACGCCTAAAGCCGACGCGTGGAGTGGACAACTGTATATGATGCTTACAGCAGCTTAATTATGGTTTAATTAAAATCACAAGCGTTAGTTGTACAAATATTACCAATATTTGTCATCGTAGTACTAATATTTTTTATTGTTATATATTGAAATTTTTAAAAATATTTATAATTTAATTTTTTTGTACTAAAAAGTACCAAGCCACACAAATATTTATATCAATATTTTTACCGGTAAAAATAATTATTCTAAATGATACAGGTTAAAAATTTTAAATAATATTTTTTTTCCTTCTAAAATTTTCAAACGAATATAAATATTGATGTAGAAATATGACATGCCATATAGACATTTCAACATTAAAATCTAAATTGAAATATCAAATTACAATATTTTATCAATTTGTAAAAAATAAATTGGTAATAAATTGTAAAGAAGTGTGGTCCCATTTGTATAATTAATCTAAAATAACAATAAAAGATGTAGACCACATACCCCCTGGCCTCGATTTTCGAGACAACCTGTGCATGGATTTGGCAGGTACACACCCACATCTGACTGGTTTTGTCTGATTCTTCCCTTGATGTCTATTGGTCAACTCAGTCCCACCGACCTTCCCTACTTACAACCTCATCCTCCTCTTTCAATAAATTAATCCAAAATCATAGTGTGTACTAATGACATACATACATACAGCTCTTTCAACAAATTTCGAGTTCGTGACTCCAAAAAAAAAACCCAAAATACTTCTACCAAAAAAAAAAAAAAAGAAACTAGCCCAAAATGCCATAAGATCAAACTTGAGATTTATATAGAAAACCATAAGTATTAAAGTATCATTATCAATTAAATTGGTTTGCAATTGCAAATAATAGTCTCAACTGTCATATTATCAAAATTTTAACTACACTTTTAAATATATTTTATCATTGTAATTAATATGAATTTCAAATTATAGAATCTAATTAATATTTTAATATATTATATTCAATATTAATAATTAAAATATTATATTCTTTTAATTGTCAAATAAATTAAATTTTATCATTAATTATAGTTAATTTAATTAAAATACATAATTATATTTTAAAATTAAATACTATTAACTATATATTAATTATTTTAAATATTTTAGTAATATTTATATTTATATTAATTTTTAATAATTATTTTAATTTTATTACATCAATTACTATTAATTATTAAAATAATATCAATTTTATTACAAAATAATATAAATAGGACCCATTAAAATTTTTAATTTTTTTGAAATTCTCTATCCACTTTCATATTTTGCGGAACTTGCAATATTGAAAGTTCGCTAATTATCCATACAAGCTTCCATTTATTTGTCACATCACTTTTTGTAATTCAATTTGCAAGGGGATATCATGTTCTGAGTATCCTAACAATACTTTTTATCTTATTCTTTATTATATTATAAAAAATTTACTTTTGATTTTAATTTGTCCTGAAAATTGTATCTACTCCAATAATATTTCCTATCTCACTTTTTATTTTAATTTTTTTATTAATAAAATTATATAGAAAAATAATAGAGTAAAAGACAAAAATAAAAATAAAAGAGAGGAAAGAGATAATAAAATATTGCTTAATAACTCATTATAACTCTTAAATCTGATAAGAAAAAATATAAATTTTAAGAAATGAAATAAATAAAAAAGAAAAATAAGAAAACTAGTTGCATTAAACACCCTAAATCAAAAATAGGAAAACCGTCGGAATGCTCTAAAATTGCTTAAGAAATTACAAAAAAAATTCAAAATGTACCCTAGTTTCCAATTTTGTCATTCATATTCAATAGGCTTATCAATGAACACTTGGTTTTATATATATCGAAAGAAAATTATGTATGATATGATAATCAAAGGGAGAAGATGAAGGATTAATCTTCTTCCTGTAGCCACATCTCCTTAGAGGCAAAACTAAGTGTACAATGATAATCAAGGGCGGGAAATTCCTAATAAAAAAAAAGTCTCCACGGCAAAATAAAAATCCTAAGCAAACAAAGTAACATTAACATATAAAAAGAGTTGGATTTAATTTTAAGCCATGCAAATCTTTTGTTTGGATTTATCTAATAAACTCATTTTGGTGAAAATAAAATAAATACATAAATAACACATAAATATGATCTTACCCCAAAATTCTTCTCAACTTTTTAGCAGACGTATGAAAGAAATAAGAATCTCAATGGAGTAGGTCCAAGACCAATGGCATAATGGGTGATATAACTGCTAATTACCTTTTCAACAATTGGGCCTAATCAAACTTAAATCCATAGAGCTGAAATGAGAGGGTATTACTTACTAATTTAATCCAGATAGATAAACCTCCACTCAGAATAAAGAAAATAGAGAACTTCTAGCCCAACTAAGCTCAAAAATATTAGCAAGGATGAGATGTATGCTAATTATTATCTAATCTGCATATTTGACTGAGTTAAAATGAGCTAAATTATTAGTATTGAGATTTCTAAACATTTTCGTGAAAATGTCTTGTGAAACCATAAGGACTAATGTCTGGACTTTAAGGTAACATCTTTAAAATACCGGCTTTAATTCAAAATTCAACAACACCACATACTACCACAAAGATGAAGCATCATATCTAAATATTATATAATCATTATCTGTTATGAAATTCATTTATACTTTAACACAACCCAACTGTGCAATGAGAGAATATACAACAGAAGCTGAAGATGGATATTCAAATTTATATCATCTGTCAAATCTACTAATCATGATAACTGCTGCAATTGTTCTACTCTGTCAGAAACGTTAACGGTGAGACCACTGGCATGGAAGGTCATGCAACTATTCGGTGAATTTTACCGGTGGTATCTCAACCTTGCAAATTATAACAATTCAGTTTTTCAAAAATTATTTTATGTTACAAATAATTTTTGCAGTACTGAATTGTTACAATTTGCATAGTTGAGGTAACATTTCACCCTGCTGACTATTTCTATGATATCACTGATTTGAACCATCTAAGCAATGCATGCACAATTACTATGTATTGCAAGGATGGTGAAGATAAGAGACTGCAAAGATGGCCACAAAACAATAAACGCGATGCTCTTATATATTTCCCTTTCATCTAAATGTATTTTTGGATCATTATAAGAATCAAAAGCTCCAAAATCCAGCATGCAAGAACTAATTATCATTAAATGGCATCCAAAGAAGACTTCTAATGCTCAACTTCATGATTGATTGGTATGACCATATATTAATAGAAACATGTTTTTGTTTACATTTTTCATTAACCACCATAGCTGCCATCAGACGTGCAAAGATAACAGAAAGAAGGAAATTCTAAAGAATTCATCATGACAAAAAATATAGCCGGTATAACGCCAAACAGAAAATCAGATACAAATTAGGACTTGATCCTCAGAGCACGTAACAACTGAATGTAAAGAAGAGCTTCAACCAATAAACTTTGAAATAATCAAATATTAGACTAAAAAATAAACTCTCTTATATTGAATCTTTATCAATTATTAAACCTACTTAACATTTGGACCTCTACTTAACCATCTAGAGATGAAAAAATACAGTCCACAAACACTTCATATGAAGTAGAATGAGGAGATAGTAATTTAACAGATGATGCATAGCATAAGTATACTATAGTAAAGCCACTGCAATCAGGCTAAACGAAACTTCATTGCCATTCTTTAAAAAAAATTCCAGCACGTTAGTTTCAGTTCAGCAATGAATTCAAAATGCATAGATTTACTTTGTGCCAGATTTTTTAAAAGGTATACTCTTTGCTAGAGTTTTTTTTCTGGACAAAGCAACCATACTTGACGCTTTGAAAATAACATAGAAGCCAACTAACAAATAAAAGTAGCCATTATAAGGAACTCACAATCATTTAGGCAAATCCCTGCGATTTATCTGCCATTAACTCATCAAGTAATCAAAAATCAGTACATAACTAATTCTAATTCCGATTAAACCAATGAGTATTCCAAAGATGCAACCCAAATTACAGTCATAAAAAAATCACCAAACTCCAAGTTCTAGAGATCCGTCATCAAATTATTATCCTTATATATTCAACAAGGACAAATCACCATTTATCCTATCCTCGCAAGAGCATCAGATAATTTTGATTACCACTTTACCAGGATCAATAAGTGAATAACATCAAACCGGATCAATTCGTTTTTGGATCAGGTATGGGGAACAACCCAGCGCCGGCAGCTCCACGTGGTGGTGAAAACCCTAGAAACTTCTGGAGATTGGTGCGGATACTGATCGAACAAAGGAAATACAAAAACGCCATAGAACAATCAGTGGGATCGTCGCCTTGCAATCCTCTGTGACTCATCTTCTTCACGATCGCAATAGGCTTAAAGGGCAATTTAGCAACAACTGCTCCTTCGAAGAGCGAATTCAGTAGACCAAAAACGATGAAGAGAACCAGGGCGACAACGGCGCCAGATTTGAACTTGAAAAGGGAGAGATCCCGACTGGACTCTTTCAAAGAGGTCTCAACGCGATCAATTTTCTTGGTCTTGGATTTCTTGTTGGTGATTTTGGTGGTGTCAGTTTTCATGGTTTCAAGCTTCTTAGAGGCTTTATCGATGGAAGATTTGAGGGATTTGTAGGAGTTGGTACGATAAATTAAGATCCAAGAGATGGCCTCGCAGACTACAGCGGTGCAGATTGAGATTCCGACGACCGTCAGACTGTCGGAGTATTTGAAAGAGGAGAGAAATTGGAGGGTAGCCATGGGGGAAAGACGATGTGGGGAAGGAGGAGATGCGGCTTTTGACCGCGGAACACAGTCGAGGGACTAAAGCTGTCTAGGTTATGTTCAGGGCCAGGGGAACCGAAAAAATGGAGAAATTATCTGGAATTCTAACCCTAAAAAAGATTAATCGAAAGTCGAAACCAAGTACTTTGTATTTAAGTAAGTAACCAATTTATAATGCAATAACTTATTTTTTAATGATTATAATAATTAATTGAACAGAATTAATGATTAATCAATTAGAAACTAGCCAATTTTAATTTTAATTTTTATAAAAAACCAACTGAATTAATGAAAGTAAAAAATACTCATGAACTAATTAACCAATCCATGCCTACCCCTAATTAAATTAGAATTGGACTCCGAACTGAGTAGGGCCAACTGAAATTTTCAATTCCTTTTATGAAATTTTGGTTAGTTAAAGTGTCGGTTTACATTTTCTAATTTGATTTTCAACCAAAAAGATTTCGTATTAATTCATGCTCACATGCAATTGTTATATGTTGGATTTCGGTTCATATAATATTATAGACTAAGTCCATCACAAATGTAAAAGGTAGTATTAATTTTGTAAATAAATCAAACATAAATGGTTATCAATTACACAATGATATTTTTGTAAGTATTCATAATTTGTCATTAAATAAATGTTCATTAGTTTATTAAAAAAAATTCATTACAAATAAAGTAATAATTTATTAATTTATCGAAAAAGTTCATTTTTATTAAAAATGACTTAAAAGTTCATTAATTTTTTTAAAAAAATTTATTAAATTATTAAAAATTCATTACTAATAAAGTAAAATTTCATTAGTTTATTAAAAATATTCATTATAAATAAACTAAAAACATTCATTTACAAATAAACTAAAAACATTCATTAATTTAATGAAAAATTTTATTACAAATAAGTTAAAAATATTCATAATAAATGAACTAAAAATTTATTAGTTTATTGAAAAAAATTCATTAGTTTATTAATAAAGATTAATTTTTTATATTAATATAAATTCATTTTATTTCTCTTTTAATTTGTAAGTATGAATTCATTGAATCATTTTTGCAAAAACTTAAAACGTAACAAAAAATCGAGACAAATAGCATCTAAAAATGAAAAAAAAACGCAATAGCTGTTAATTTTGTTTTAAAAAAAAATAAACATTTATCAACAAACTAATAAACTTTTTTCTATTAACTAATAAACCTATATCAATAAAGGAATTTATATAAATTTATTTTATTTACAAAATTATCACCGTATTTTTATTACTTTTCTCGCACGTATTTAATCTATAATACTCTGTGAATCAGAGTCCACAATATAATTTGCTGCTCACATACATTAAAATATTTGTATTTTATCAATTCACTTACTTATATTGCCCAATTTGCATTAAAATACTTAAAACAAAATATCAATTGTATATGATAGTTCATATTGCTGTATAGAATATGGCTGCCCCTGAGAAGCATCATCTATATTACCTGCAACTCAGGTCAATCAAGAACATCTCATCACAAGCATTTCAAATTCATTCATATCCCAGCTACATTTACCACCAGAAGTAGGTCCAAATAAAAGCACTGTCGAATAGCAGTAAAAATTACATAGCTAAAACTTCCATGCCTCTGAAAAAGCAACGAATGCAGCACAAACAAGCCATCAACTCCCTCTGCAGTTCACAATGAATCAGAATATTTAATGATGAGAGAGAGAGGGGGAGGAAGGAAGAGTGACAGAGTGTGAAAGAGCAGTATAAACTCACGAGTTCATCATCAGAGTGATATTATCTCCTTTGAGAAGAACTCTTCCTGAACAAACAGAAGATAAAATTTAGAGATTAGAGTCTGCGCAAATAAGATGTGAAATTTAACATGGTATGATGGCACTTTACCCAAAGATTTTCTGGTCTTTTTCTTGACATTGACTTCTTCAGCGTCATCAAGAACCAAATTCATATACTCATCAAAACCCTGTTAATAAAATTTAAAACCACGTCATCAAGAACCAATTTTGATATTTGAGAATTTTTTTTCAAACGCTCATTTATATTCTTCTATTAGTGCATGTATGAATTCAAAAGTTCAATGTGGCATTTAATGAAATGAATATCTTTCCTGTGGAAAAGAAACATCTATCATACACATCTTTAAACCAAAAACATTCTCTTTGTAAAGAAGAATGAACACAAGAAGGGATAGAGTACAAAGAAATGCAATAAGAAAATAAAAAAGCAAGGAACATAAGGAAATATAAAATGGCACCTAATGTTAAAGTACAAACATACAGTGAATGCGATTCTATAATTAAAACGTGGGAGAGATGCTCAATTTGGTTGCTTTGACGTAGGAAGTGATGTGGAGAAAAAATATAGAGACTAAGGGGAGCCATGACTATAACAGAAACAAATGTCTTTGATATGCCGCAAGAATGGATCCACTCCAGCTTTCTTTTTCATTCTCCAGAACTACAACAGGTAGAAGACCTTCCTATCCAGATGAAAATCTATGACATACAAGATACAAGAATCTGACAATAATTGTATATTTCAGCTTCCTAAATCCTGTTTTTTCCACCTTCAAAGTCAACCATAAACTTTATATGCCTGTCTTGTTAAGTAAATTTCCAATCTAAATGCCAGCCCAGGAAGCTGTTCAGCAACAATGAGAAAATCTACAGATGCAAAATTGCAGCTGTTTCCCTAAACTAAGCAAATATGAAAACCAACCCACATAAAACTAGAACGATAACAACTGCAATACTCAATTTCAATTACTCTTAAAAATATAACACTATCAGTTTAATCAGAAGACCACATATAAGGATTTGTTGCAGATCAAGTACATTATTCACGAATTTATTAAGAAATTCACTAGTTAGATAACAACAAATTTGAGGCTAATGCCAAGCATTTAACTGTGGGCAGCTACAAGAAAGGAGATGAGCTTTCACCAGTTTTTTGCAATGCAATTGCAAGCCATAAATACTGCTATTAAGAGAATCATCATAAATACAAACTATAATATATATAAGAGATTCGAAAACTGCACGCTCCTATCATAATTTTGGAGCAACAATGACTGGTTGGAAATTAAAGTGAATGTCAAAGTAAATTAGAAACCTGAGACACATTTAAAAGCTCCTTGTCAAAGAGGAAGCCAATAGGCAAAAATAAAATCTGTAAATGAACTAATCAAACCACTGTGCATTATAATTTAAACGCAAAGATTCATAGTTCCATCATACCAGCTCAACCTATTTCTTTTCTTCTCTTTATATTTTTTTCTAATTTTTTTATCTGCAGCAAATAATTTAACACAGGAAAACCGGAGTCTCTGTCCAGTGATTACTCATTAACACAATTGCTCTTAAAATTTTTTTGCCTAACCAGTAACCAATAAGTTTAATCAACTACTAAGAAACCTAGCATAGCAGCAAAATAATGGGCAAGTAATTACATGAATATTTGCCGATTAAGTATCAAGATAGAAATAAAAAATCAAACCCATGTAAATTCATATCAGCTGAAAAAATTAGTGGTGCCAAATCAAATACAACAAAACAGTCAGAAATTTATTCCAAAACTTACAATGATTCGGCCTTCAATCCGCAGATCCTTCTGCTCGAAAAGCCAAATCTGAATCCGAGCTTTCTGCAATAAATCCATACAATAAAACTCAAAAAAGATCGAATTCAAGCAAACCCAAATGAAATAATGAAAAGATGAAACGGCATAGAAACTTACACTTTGGAGAAACCTGAAAATCAAGTTCTGGTGCGGCACAATCCAGTAACAGCAAACCAAAATAAATAAACAAATGGAATTAAAAACCTAAACGAGAAATTGACTTAAAGTTGACAATATCAAATTCGGAAAGCAGAAAGAAAGATCAGAATGATACGTACAATGGGTTGGGTCATAATCCTCTGGACCTTAGTACTCGCCATGGCTGCAAGCCTGTAATGCTCTCGAGGGTTTTAGAGAAAGAAATTTTAGCTGCAAAGACGTTAAAACCTTGAACCAGAGAGGTTTTGTAACCCTAAAATGTTAGAGCTACAACGCTTTTGGTACGAAGTTCAAAAAAAAAAAAAAATACAGCGCCTTTAAACATTGTAATTTCTTTCTCATAAGGTAATTTCCTTTTCCATTTTGATTCTGTTAAAAAATTACATATAATCTCACTAAAATTAAAAATAAAAACTATTGACATCACTTTTTATTTTTTAATATATAATTCATATGTGGGGCAGAACAAAGAACCTCTTTATTTTATTTTTTATTTATATTTAAAAATTTCATGTCAAAGAACATTTTAAAATTAAACTCATTACTTATAGTTTTAAGAATGACATTATATCTTCTCAAATATAAGAGCAAATGGTTTTTCTATTAATATTTTATTATTTCTCTTTCCATCTTTTTTAATAAAAATTATATTAATTTTAAAAAATTTATATTAATAAAAAATTTAGTATAGAGAGTTAAATATTAGAGAGTATTGTTTAAAATATACAATTTTTAAGAATATTATTGAGGATATTCTAATAGTCTTTTAAAGACAAATTAAAAGTAATATTCGCTCTACTCAAATATAAAAGTAGCAAAGAGTTATTTATCAATATTTTATTATTTTTCAATAAAGTTATATTAATAAAAAAATTATATTAATTTTAAAAAAGTTATCTTAATAATAATTTAGAATAGCAAGTATTATTAAAATGTATACAATTTAAAAACAAATTAAAATATAGAGTTAAATTTTTTATAATATAATAGAAAGTGATATAAAAATATTGTTAAAAGCATATCCAACAATGCTTCTATATTGCTCTCTATTGTATTATAAAAAACTCAATTTCCTATTTTAATTTGCCTCAAAAATCGCGTATTTTCAAACAATACTCCATATTTTACTTTATATGTAAATTTTTTTATTAATATAATTTTTTTAAAATTAATATAATTTTCTTAAAAATAGAAATAATAAAATATTGATAAATAGCCATTTGTTACTCCTAAAGATGAGGAGAAAAAAATATTACTCTTAAAAATTATAAAAAAACTTAGCTTTATAAGGTTGTTTGATGATATAAAATTCTTAAATATGAGTAAATAAAAAGGTTGTTAGAATTGCTCTAAATTTGGAGCAAAAGTATATATACTAGACTTCCAATATTCTTAGGAAAGTGAATATTAAAATAATAATATAAATTTATATATAATTATATACATTTTTAAAATTTGGAATTCAAACACTGTCACTATTCATATAATTGAATAAATATATAAATATAATTTAAGTTAGTTAACATTTGGTATTAAATTTTTTTAGAATTTTAAAAATTACTATTAATGAAAAGCATGTGGATATAAATGAATGCTTCTTTTATATATATATATATATATATATATATATATGAAATAGAGAAGAAGCTTTTATTATAATCCTGAAATCTTATCATGGTCATAATGGCACACCAACCAGAGCAGTTTGACTCATTAACGTCATGGTATATAAATTTGCATAAAAATTTGTCCCATGCCCTTGCAAAAAACTCGTAATTAGACGAGGTCAAAGATGCTGCTAGCCATTGCAAGCGGAGACTGTCTTGTTCAGATTTAGGACAAATGTTAACTCGTCCTTAAAATTTCGATTACATAATAAGCAGTTGAACTTCTTCCATTTCTTTTTCTTTTCTTTTTTTTTTTTTCCCAACAATATGTTTGTCTGGTGCAAAAGAAAAACGTTGATTTAATGTGTATATATATATATTGAAGGGTTTTAATCTTGTGGAATTGGGTTTGATTATTTTTTGCAGAATAGAAATGGAAGGTGGTGATGTGAAAGTGCCATTGTTGTCAAGTGAAGCTCTTACAAGACGTAATAGGGTTAGTAATCTAAAATGTGATTTCTTTTCCAATTTGCCTGACAAGGTTAAAGCTGGGCTTGATCCTGAAGTTCCTTTCAAGCTAGATCTTTCTAAAGCCAGGGGCTTGATTCGAGGTAAGATACCTTCATGCAGATATATACATGGGTGATTGTTTTTATTCGTCAATGAAATGCAATCTAAAATTGTTCAATGAATCCCGTGCATTTTTTTGTGTTTCTGGTTTGACTATATATAGATATATACTCATTAATTTTTTTTTGCTTTAATAACTGGGTATGATTCCGGTGCGAACAATTGGTTGTCACAACACAAAACAAGATTGCAACTTAAAAATTACCAGTCAATAATATCATATCTTGATATTGATATGTTCAAGAAAGTACTTTTTCTTTTCCTACTTACATGAATATAGCTTCAAAATGGTACATGGGTAAAGCTTGAGAATTAAGGAGAAGTTATAAACATCAATATGTTGATTTAATTTATTTCCTTTTTCAATTTAGGAGAGAAAGAGTACTATCAGAAACAATTTTCAACCTTAAAATCTTTTGAGGAAGTTGATTCCCTAGAATCACAGGCAATCGATGAGGAGAAAGAAAATGAAGAACAAGCCCAACAGGAGAGAGCAATGAACATTTCTAACTATGCAAACGTCCTTTTGCTTGCTGTTAAGGTTGTGTACTTTCATGCTGCTTAAGTTAGCATAACAGTATTGACTAAGGTTTTATGGACCTTAATTTAAGTCAATTTGCAAATATGAAGAAATGAATATTTGTTTTCTGTTGCAGATATATGCTACTGTAAGAAGTGGATCTTTAGCTATTGCAGCATCAACTCTAGATTCTCTGCTAGATCTCATGGCTGGTGGCATACTATGGGCCACGCACTTGTCAATGAAAAGCACAAATATCTACAAGTATCCCATTGGAAAATTGAGGGTGCAGCCAGTAGGCATCATCATCTTTGCTGCTGTCATGGCTACTCTTGGTGTGATAGTAGTCTTTACTTTCTCTGAACTTGTTATTATAGACATATGAATGATTTAGCAATTATCCTGTACAGGCTTCCAAGTGCTGATCCAAGCAGTAGAACAACTGATTCAAAATAAACCTCCTGAAAAGATGACTCGGGGGAGTTTGATGTGGTTGTATGCAATCATGCTGACAGCTACTGGAGTAAAACTTATCTTATGGTTTTACTGCAGAAATTCAGCGAATGACATTGTCCGCGCTTATGCAAAGGTTTGATGCAAAATGCAATTTCAGCTGATGATAATGCTTTATTGCTAAAGGCTTGTGCTGTGCTCTGCCGATCAACATCTTTCGCTTTGTGATTATTTACAGGATCATTATTTCGATGTGGTAAACAATGTAATCGGTCTAGTAGCTGCTGTTCTTGGTAATGAATTCTATTGGTGGATTGATCCAGTTGGTGCTATCCTCCTAGCAATTTATACAATTTCAAATTGGTCAGGCACTGTTCTGGAAAATGCAGGTCAATTGCAATGATAATGCTGTCCATATAGCTTGCCTGCATTCTTCTATAGATCGAAAGCTTGCATCTTTTTTGCAAATTATAACTATTCTGCTTAATTCTACCTTCATCTTCTATTTGCAGTTTCTTTGATTGGACAGTCAGCTCCACCTGAGGTGCTGCAAAAACTTACATATCTTGTTCTTCGGCACCATCCTCGAATCAAACGAGTTGACACAGTTCGTGCATATACCTTTGGCGTCCTTTATTTCGTTGAGGTTGGTTGGATTTCAAAAATGGACTACAGAGGGTATAATTTTTCAGTTTTTTCAACTTCATTTGTTTTTGTGTACTACAGGTTGATATTGAACTGCCAGAGCATTTACCTCTGAAGGAAGCACATGGCATTGGAGAATCCTTGCAGATAAAGATTGAAGAACTGCCTGAAGTGGAGAGGGCATTTGTTCATCTTGATTATGAATGTAGCCACAAACCAGAGCATTCTGTTCTTAATAGACTTCCCAATCTTGATTGATTTTAGAGGTCTCCCAAAGTATATTCTTCTTGCTATCTGTCAAAATAAAGACATTATACTCCCAAGAATCAAGAAAAGTTTTTGTCTACGAAATTCTAAATCTAGTTAAATTTGTTCTTGGAAAATGAAAGTGAAATGGGAGATCTAAGGCTTAGTCACTGAAAAAAGAATTAATTCCAACACGAAAATTTCACATTTTTACTGGTTCACTTTTTTTATTAAATAAAAAAATTATTATAGCAAGACATAAAATGACTTTCTTACGAAAAAACACACAGAATTTCAAAATCTGAAACAAAACTTCATTATAAACTAGAGTTTTGAATTAACAAAAATTATTTTATAGGTTTTGTAAGGATAACGATTACAATATTAATTATAATGAAAATTTAGGAAAGTTGTTATTTAAAAAAAAAAAAAACCGCAAAGTTTGGATACTTTTTCAGTTAAGCCAGTATTTTTTTGGGAAATTTACATAACTATTAAAAAATATGAATTAAATTTCAAATATATCCATAAAGTAAAATTTTTTCAAAGCTATCTCTTTTTAACATTTAAAATTTCAAATCTATCACCATTCAAGATGATAAAATGATTATTTTTGAAATCCAAAGATGAAAAAAAAAAACATTAACAATGAAAATATATTTTAATAAAAATGAAAAAAAATTTACAAGTTATTTTTGAAATAAAAAAATTAAATATAGGTAAAATATGAAATTTTCTCTATTTTTTTTCCTAAGCAATATGAACTTTGCTTTTTCTAAAATTTTGAAAAAATTAATATTTACTCTATGTGATTTGACATAATATACTAGTTTTTCCTTTAAATTTAAAAAATATATTATTTGCTTCATATAATTTGATATAATATACTACTACCCTCTGATATTTTAAAATTATACTATTACCCCCTGAAAGTTTGATATATTACTCTAATACTCCTTGCAAATTTGATTTGTTATACTGATATTCTTCTGAAATTTAACATATTATACTAGTATCCTCCTAAACAAAAGATAACATTTTTTCTTACTGATTTTTTTGGTAAACTTTAACAAAAATATTATGGGAGTGTTTGGAATTGCAGTTGAATATTCTAAAAACAGATTTTGAATTTTTTTTATTTAATTGACTGATTCTTTTTATTTTTTATAAATTATTTTTTCCAAACCTGCTTTTGAAAAAAAAATAACAGTTTTCAAAACTCAAAAAAAATTAAAATACAGTTTTTTTTTTTTGAAAAATACTTTTCCAAAACTCAATTTCAAACAGACTTTATATAGTTTAACAGAAATAAAATAAAAAAGATAAATAATATATTTTACAAACTTCATAAAAATATTAATATATTATACTAAATTATATGAAGTAAAAGTAATTTTTTCTAAAAGTTTTTAGAGCCCGGGAAAAAAAAAAGATAATGAGGAAATTTTTCTTTACACCTATATTTAACTCTCTCTTTCAAAAATAAAAACAAAATTTTCCTTTTTTATTTGTACGGAAACCATTTTCAATTTTACTGAATAATTTTTCAAAGATTGATCAATTGCATCTCCTATCAAATCTA
>CATIWF010085826.1:0-13583 GCA_949630135.1 Balakata baccata
AAAAGGATAAAATTTTTAATTTGGTTAATACATAATTACATTCAAATTAAAATATAACAAAATAAGTAAGGACAAATACCTCTACATATTAAATAGATTATGTTAAATTTTAAAATATATACCATGTTTAAGATTATTAATTTTTAAAATTATAATCAAATTGTTCCACCCATTCAAATCATATTGAATCCATTCATAGATTTTTTAGTCAACTTACTGTTTAATGATTTTAATTTTTTTTTTTCAAATTTAGGTCAATTTCGTTTTTAAGTGAAATGGGGTTGATAGAAAACAAAATAATTATGAACCAAATGTCACATACCATCCATAATTTTCTTTTCAGTATTTTATGTATTAAAATTTAAATTATTATTTTACTAATAATTATATACTAATTTCGATAATCAAATAATTTTTTTTTTTAAAACTCTGCATTGGGTCCAATGTCATCAGCCTATATTAGTATTTTTATTTATTTATTTATAAAGTCTGCCTATATTATTAAAAAAACATATCTTATATGCATATAGAAAAAGTTGATATAATAATCTAAAAAATATGTGTAATGCAACAATGTCAAAGGGCAAAGGCAAATAAAACTAAAACAAAATGCCAAAGATCAAATTTAAGATAGAAAAGTAAAATTAGGGAGAGTATTAATATTATTGGTTATGGGAATGCTAAAAGGTGAAGGAATCTTCCCTGCAACAATCTCTTTCCATTATTTAGAAACATATATTCAGAAACAAATCTTCAAAGAGGATACAACAAGGTTGTTAAATCCAGACCGGACAATGAACCAAAAAAAATAATGGGTTACCGGATTAAGGTCTTAAGGTCGAACCGGTATATATGAGATTTTAATAAAATATAATATATCTCATACATAACCATCAATTTTGCTACTCCATAGATAATTGTATGTTTAAAAAGAATAATATGCATAATCTAATTAATACATAACCACATCCAAATTAAAAAAATCACAACCAACAAAAAAAATAAGATTTTATGGTTGAGTTTCATCATCTTCATCTCTTAGGAAAAATTGATTTACAAAATATCCACTTTCAACCAAATTCAACTAAGGGGAATTTGTTTTACCAGTAGGACCAAATGTCTCCAAATCCATATCTTCCAAATCTTGAGATGTTTGATCATCTATATCTCTTGCATGTATTAAATTTTACAATGCCAATATAATGTAAACCAATCAAATTAATCAAGCTAATCTACAAATTATACTAATCAATAATAAATAGAAAATCAATTTTAATCCATACAAAATGCAATTTATACCCAAACTAATCCATACAAACTAAAATACAAATTATACTAATCAATAATCAATAGAAAATCAACTTTAATCCACACAAAATACAAATTATATCCAAACTAATCCATACAAATTAATTCGTACAAACTAAAATACAAATTATATAAATTAAACCAATTTTAATCAATACAAAATAATCAATATAATCACAAAACCAATTAAATTAATCGAACTAAAATACAAATTACACTAATCAATAATCAATAGAAAATCAAATTTAATCCATATAAAATATAAATTATACTCAAACTAATCCATACACCTAAAACACAACATATAAACTAAACCAATTTTAATCAATGCAAAATATGAAGAGATGATGAATAATTACAAAGAAAAAAACCCAACTTGAATATGTATATAATATGGAAAAAAAAAAAAACATAGTGCGAGGATGACCGGCAACAGGGAGGATGACCGGCGAAGAGTTGTAGGCAATGGGGAGGACGAACGATGAGGAGCTGTAGGAGAGGGGGTTGCTGGGATGAGGGTATCAAAATGGATTATGACATGTGAACTCGACACGCGAAGCACATAAAATCAGAGAATTAGTATTGAATTTATACGAGTTTGTGTCATAAACGAATCGACCTGTTTATAACACGGCTCAAATTGTATAGTGTCATGGGTTGACACATAAATCCACTATAACCCGTTTAATTTTTCCGTGTCATGTCGTGTCAATATGATCTAACCTGTTTATAACACGTATAAATTTATTGAAATATCAAAGTTAATAGTGTCATTTTATAAAAAATAATATCCAAATTTTATTTTCGTGTCGTGTCAGTCGTGTTAAATGACTCAAAAAGATATAATTATATCGTGTTAAATAACCCAAAATGCATAATTGTGTCATGTCAAATGACTAAAAAAAGTATAAAATTGTAGTGTCTGTGTCGAATTTTATATCCTAAATATGACCTGAAAGAAAAACGAGTTATACATATCGTGTTTGTGTGACTCTTTAATTTTCGTATTGTGTTCATGTCAACTCAATTAATAAATGAATTGTGTTAATCCTAATCGTGACACCTGAATAACGATCCATCAATCTGTTTTTACACCCCTCAATGGGAGCATGCAAGAGTGGTGTTTGTAAATGCTGCAGGGTTGGTTGGGTATATATATATATATATGCAAAGCATATTTTATTTTTAACGAAACGATGCCATTTTATACATTTTTAAATCCGTCAAAACCAGTTGGGTCAGATAGTTCTCAGTTTGACCAGTTTCTTTCCTGGTCTAATTCCTTCTCGATTCCCCACCTCAAAACCGACTGGCTCGATGACTGATTAACTTTTTTCTTAGTCAAACAGGCCGAGCTGGTCTAGTTTTTATAACTATATCTATTATTACAATAAATAACTTTTGAATTCTACATAATATTAAGGGATAAAATAGAAAAAAAGTTTAAATTTTATTGATTATATAAAAATAATATGTAAATAAAATTTGAAATTTTTTTTAAAGTGAGTTAAAATGAAACTGGTGGACTATATATAAAGTGTAAAAATTTTAGAAGGCTGCATTAGAGTAAATCGGTCAATGCAAATGCCACATTCAAAGTTAATTGGCCAAAGAAAATTTAGGCGAAGAAAAAAAAATTTAATTAAAAAACGATCAAACACTCTATCTCTTACCACAACCATTCTCATCTCTCTTCTACCCTATTTAGAAGCATCCATGGAATTATCTTGCTTAAATTGAAGAAATTTAAGGCTGCAAGAAAGCCAATTGAGCGAGTTAAAATAAAATCCCAACAAAGAAACATGTCAAATTTCAATCTAATTTGACTAGTTCAAGAAAGGGGTACTCTGTTTTGGTTCGTTTGGTGCTCTGCTACATTGAGAAAAGAGAACAGAAAGTTGTCGCTTGAATTGACTACTCCATCCAACGTCAAGTTGAATAGAATTTTGTCGAACTAATTAAAGAGGGAGTAAGTTCACGAGCGCTGTAATGAGCGATAGAACAGCTCACCCTATAATGAGCCAATAGTTAACTCGAGTCTAATTAGTGAGAACTTCAAATCTGATTAGTTAGAAAACTGGTTGATAATGCACTATAGAAAAAAAAAAAAAAATGCTAACATAACTTTATACTTTAAAATAGTTCAGATCCATTTAGTTAAGACCCATAAACTTCTAAACAGAGAGTCTAAGGGAAAAAAACATTGTCCACGGCTGCAGCCTGTGGCCCACTACTATAAATTGTGAAAATGGGGGAGCAAAAGATGTGGATGAGAAATTAGCAAGACGATCGTAAAGTTGGTTTTAGTAAAATAAAAATATAGTTAAAATGAGTTTTTAGAATAAAAAAAAATTATAATTTTATTGGAGTGCAAACAATTTCAATGAGTATAAAAAATTATAATCCAAGTTAGCACTTATAGCACAACATCATATCAGTCCATTATGTCAGGTTGTTCTTCCATTCGATAACTGTTATGTTTTCCTATAAAACAATCGACATTTCATTTTCAAAAGGAAAACTTTCCCTATCTAATTCTCATTTGAAAATGGAAAATGAGAGGACTCTTCCAAGTTCTTCAAGCTGTTCTTCCTCTTCATCTCTCTTGCATCATATCTTATTTTTTTTTTTTTTTGCATTTTTTTTATTTTTACATATTGTGGATGTTGGTTATTGAACCTAATATAGGGATTGATTTTGAATTATGAAAATATAAGTTAGACTTAAATAAAGATAAGTCATTAGACTTGGATAAAGATAAATTACAGATTTGGAAAAAAATTCTTATTAGAATGATATTTCTAATCTATTTAGGCAAGTTTAGGGTATATAAAAATATAGACAAGTTCAAGATATTTAAGAGATTATGCAAAAAAAAAAAAAAAAGCAAATATGAGAGCAACTTGCGGATTTGTAAGTTTGAGTTTTTATTTAGATATTTTTGGATGTGGAAGAATACTCGTATTTCATGAAATACCTTGTAAGTTTTAAATAATTTTTTTTAAGGATTTTAAAGAGGTAAGAATTGTTATTCTAATTTATGTGAGAAATAAATAAAAAAAGTATAGATTTGAATTCGATCAATTCAAGAGAGATATAATTTTATTGCACTATAATTTTTATTTTTTCATATAGAAAAAAATTGATTTCTCTTCGTAGACATAAACAATCAAGCGTCAAACAACGTAAATCTAATATTATCTATTATTTTTTTATTTTAATTTTATTTGACATGCTCTTATTTTCTTTAACTTGAATTTTAATTTTATTTGATTCCTTCTATATGATTAGTTCATAGTTGATATGAAATTGAACTGGTCCCAGTCTTTTTTTTGCATTTGTTGTCAATTGTAAACTAAAGTCTATTCCTTGTCCTAAACTAGTGGCATTCTAATCTACTTGGCATCCATTAGATTACTAGCTCATATTCCCCTCCTTTCCCCACTTTATCTCAGATTTCCTTCACTTTTGACGAAAAGTGGAATATGGTCACTAGAAGCATGCATGTTACAAGCTGAAACCTTGCCATTATTCAGAGCTCCTATTATCGCCAGTCATCTGCTTCAACATTATTCAATTGATATTCAAGTTTTTTTCTTTTGCAAATATTGAATTTCAATCCGTAAACCCACAAGAAAACCAATAAACTGAAAAAATTATTATAAATTAATTTAATGGCCTAAAAACGTTATATTTATCATTTGTCCGGATCTTAATCAAAGTAAATGAACCAGAGAAAAAAAAAAAAAAAAAAGGAAGAAGGCCCTTAGTTCTTGATGTGGGATCCAAACTCCATGTTCATCACCGGCGTAAGATCCGGCTAAAATATTTTGGATGGGACGGCAGAGTCATTCTTCGGGTGGGGGACCATCGCCACATACTCGCCACGTTTCAAATTACCAGCGTTGACCAAAGCTGCTACTCAACAATTCCTATCAATTGGGGGTCCCACTTGCTGATCCCATTAGAGAACAGAAATCCACGTGGAGTTATTCTTTGTTTTTTGTTTTCTTTCTTTCTTTTTTTTTTTTTCTGTTTTGAGACTCGAACACCAATTTGGAGAGAGGGATTTATATATTATTGCTACTGGACTACGCTAGTGGCGGACCGTTCTTTCTTCTTCTTCTTCTTAATTATTTTTCTCCTTTACACTTAGCTACTCATGTTTTCTAAATTGAAAGATTGATAGTTGTGTTTATAACACGTCTTGCCTGCCACTTATGATTTATGATTTATTTTGTTTACTTTGATAATTCTAGTCATCCGATCAATTATATTAAACTAAAGTTTATTAGTTGTTATATCACATAATTTTAATTATTGTAAAAAGAATATTTCAACCCTAAAACATTGATGAATAACTACATCGATTTAGTTTTAGTTTTATTTTTAATATTCATAATTTTGTATGACTATATTTGATTAAACCTACGAAAAATAATAAAATATTATGTGATACTTCATTCCGTTTCAAAGAGGCTCATCAAATTTGTTCCAAGTAATATGATATTTATAAACAAAAGATTGCACTCCAATTCTACGATTGCAATATATATATGACCATTAAACTAAATTAGATAAATGTTATATGCAATTTTTTAAAAATTTTATCCGTTTTGAAATTTCGCTTTTTAAAACAGTTGTTCCTCTAGATTGTTTATTGAATTCAGTTTTTTTTTTTTTTTACGTTATCCCTTTTCATTTTAGAAAAATATAACCTCTTAATTCCAATGCTCTCATTTCAATTAAAAATTACAACATATTAAGAGAAATTATAAAGAGAAAAAATCAAGTAAAACCATGAAAATATATATAGTCTATTATTTGAAAATACACTTCTCTATATAACTTCTAAGTGTTGTGATGTTCTAGTAATAAATTTTTCTTTGTAAAATAATTAAAAAGTTTTTAATTTTCATTTTTTAAAACTATTAAATAATTAGCAATAGATTTTTGAGAATATTTTTCCATCTTATTACTATAGTGTTATAAAGGACTCAATTAGCTAGGTGTGAAAATAAATGTCAAGAATTTAATGTATCACAATAGAAAAAACAAAAAAAGTATAAGGACTAAGTGTGATAAGTCTTTTTTCACAAAATTTTTGTGGAATGATGGTGATCTTAATTATCATGTAAAAGTGGGATGGGGGAAGAAAATAGAAGAATGATATAGAGGGTGATTGAAAAGTTTGGTTAAAGCTTTGAAGTTGATATATAGATTGAGATAAAAGCCATGCTTTTTGGAGACCCACTAAACCAACAATGAAAGTGATAGTATCCAATAACAGTTTTATTTGATGCTCATAACTTTCCCATAGATGATTGATTGATAATGAAACTTTATTTCAACAAATGACTTCAATTATTGGTTGATTTGAATTCCAATTTAACCATAATTTCCCTAAAAATTTCTTCTTTTCTGCTTTAATCTTAATTTTGATATTTTGTAGCAACTAAAACATGAGTTTACAGCCTTCTTAAGTACAATAAGCAGAAAGATAATGACAAAAGCTGAGTTTTCATATCAAATCACTATACAAACTGTTTATAAGGATAATTTTGGTACATATATAAGATAACATAAATTATTAAATGTAAATTTTTTTCTTTGAAGTGATATATACATAAAGTCCATTTAATCTATGTTAAAAAAAACTCTATTTGTATTCTTTTAGGGCATATTCGGTATATCTCATCTTGTAATATAATTAATAATGAGATTTTCATTCCAAATTTGAGTTTTGTACTTTATATTGAGCTACAGCATTGGAAATATGATTCCTAATATTTCAAATTTGTTACTATTTGAAATCTTTTCATGCTGCTGCCTCCACTGCCTCTAATGTTTTGTAGATATTTTTTTTTTTCATTTTAGGTATTTTTACTGGTTCTGAGACCATTTATGAAAAGCTAAACTCTTTATGCCACTAGCCTACTAAGACATATACCCTGAGTTTAAATATTTTTTAAAAATTATCAATTATTTTTTTTTATCTCTTTCGTGTTTATATTTTCTTTATGGTGATCAATCAAGAGATGATTTTGAAATTAAAGAAGAAAAAATTGGTGAAATATCTAAAAAAATTAAAAAAATATAATTCAATTAATTACAATTTATACGTACTTTTAAGAAAATTAAGATTATCTCATCATTATCTTAAGGATAATTTTTTTTTTCCAGCAAGAATTTGTGCTATATAGCCCAATTTTATAATTTTTATTTTGTAAAAAATAATTAAAAAATGAAACAAATAGAAAATTATATATTATATGAATGTTTTGTAACATGCTGGCGCACGAACCACACATAGGGTGGAGATATTGAAGGAATAGGATCCCAATAGGTGGGGCAAAATTTCAATGATTAGCCGAAAATGGTTGTAATTCCAGCAACTGTTCCCGCAAAAACAGCGGCCGGTGGCCCAAAATCACATGAACTGTCACGCTCAGTGGCCGGAATACGACGGCTCAACTAGGATGGTGGACATCCACTGATCCACATCAATAGACACTAACACGTGTAAGAATGTTGACTCTTGACTAGCCGTAACGATTTAATGATCCCACCCACACGTGGGAAGATCTCCACTTGTTTTCCTGTCAGGCCTTCACCACAGGCCCAAATCGTCCCATTTGAGGCCCAAAATAACGTCATCCACAGTTGGTGAATTAAGTGGCTGGGGTTGTAGATTAATATATGAAGATTTATTTTTGTGAAAAATTTTCTGTACCTTTTTTTTAAAATTTTTTTGGACAAATAATTTGTGACTGGAAAATTTATTTATTTTAATTTTTGGTTAGAAGGGTTCAACTGAAGATTCGAACTCGAAATCTTACCATTCTAATTATCAAACTATTGCTACTAAATTATAAATTACTTATTCTGTTTTTCTTTTCAATCTTATTTTTTTTAAATTATAATTTACTTTTTTTTTGAAAATATAGTTGATTTTTAATTTTTAATTATACTCACTTTTTATGAATTTATATCCATAATTTTAAATGGCATATACCCCTTATTTTTTTACACGTGGGTCTCATCACATTAACAAAATTGGTATGTATCATTTATATGATGGAAAAAGAAAAAGAGATACATCAAAGAGTGAAAAAGATAAAAGAGAAGATAAATGTCGCTAATATTTATTTTTCTATAATATTCGAATCTAATATATTTTTAACTAGCAAGCCCATTTAATTAGTATAAAAATATATTACAAAGAAAGTATAATTTTCAATTAAATTAACTAAATTTTTTTGTACTTATAAAAATTAAATGGGAATTTTATGAGGAGGATCATGGACATATAACAATAAGTGACATTAAAAAAAAAAAAATACAACATGACACAAATAATATAAAAAACAATTATGAAAATGTTAGTCAATCTAATTATATGCATGGATGTTTCTTAAGCAAGCAAGACATGCTGCGATAATGAAACTACCAATTATGAATATTTTGTTTTTTGTCGATTTATACAAATTCAAGATTAGGACAATTGGCTATTAGTGTATGTGTTATTATATTGTTAATAATTTCTAGCACAACTTTATGATAATTTAAAATTAAAATATCAGTGTATTTTGTTAAAATAATTTAATCCTACATTAGTCCCTATATAAAGGAAGTATGTTTCAAGTCTTAATATTTTGCTCGGTCATTATCCTTTTTTTTTTTTTTAAGTTATCATTATCTTGTTGAGATGTTGAGAAGTTACTGTTTAATGTCTCCCTAACATATAGCAATTGAAGTAATGAACAAAACATAAAGAAAAATCAAAAGAAACAACAAAATCAAAAGAAACACTTCCAAAGCTGAAATTAACATGAGGTATATCTATTATACTAAGGGAATTAAGGAGATTCAGTAGGTTGTAGATTATATAATAAGAGGTAATTATTCATTCACACACATCATAAAAATATTAAATTCATATATACTAATATTGATAAATGATGACGAAAAGATTCAAGTTTGATATTTCATACAATTCTCACAAATAAAAATATCAATTAATTACTTTAAACAATATTTATATAGCAAGAAAAAACCATTTCCTTTTCAACAATAGTGCCAAATGTTTTAGGGTTTTAGCTCACCAACGACCTTTGTTTTGTTTTGTTATTATAATTATTATTAGCTCCAAATATGATAACTAATTGGATGTAAGAGCTCTTTGTCTCATTCCCCTTTTTTAGGGGTTATGTCCCTCCATTAAACACACATGAATATAGTGGAGATATTATTCAGTTCTTTTGTATACATTTTTCTATTGGTTTTGTGCTTATGAAGTATATTCTTAAAAACAAATGTGAAAATGATTATATATTTGTCACAAAGAAATGAAGAATTTAATAGTTTGTATACTGTCATTTCCAACTCTTATTCTTAATTTAACAACAATTCATGAGTGTATTATTATTATTATTATTATTATTATTAAACAACCTCTAATGTTATCATAATGTTGGATAAAACAAATCAATAGAAATATGTTAGGAAAAAATTGTGATTATGAGCCATTTTGAGAGAATAATTCGGGTGGGTTCCGTAACTCGATTTTAGGAGAAAGACCTGGATTTGTCTATTGGAATAGGGATCTCAATTCCACCATATTAATAGAGACAGATTTGTCCTCATTTCTACCCCATAGAGATCCCTATTCCAATGGAAATCCCCATCTTTGTTGAATTTTTTTTTTCAAGTTAAAATAATATATAAATATCAGAATTTTACATAATAAAATAATTAATTTAGCATGCACAAAAATATAATAATATATAACGAAATTACTATCATGTAGATTTAAAAGTTCAAAATTAAAACAAAGGTAATAATTCATAAACATCAATAGAAAATTCATAAAAATCCATATCTAATTAAAAGGTTTACACATTAAGAAAAAACAAGTAATTTATAAACATCTCATGTTGCTATTGCTTTTATCCTTTTCTTCTTTCAAGACTTCAATGCACTAAAAACTCTAATATTTTCCATTCAACTTATATCCACATAGTGTCCATCCTATAATATCATAAAGTGATTTCAGTAACTTATCAAAAAAGGAAAAAGAGTATAATAATTTTCATTCTTCAACAATATGAAACAATATTAATAAAAATATTTAGATTTAAAATGAAAATTAATTAAGCTTATATAATTAGAATTTTTAAAATTTTAAATTATAATAATAATAATAATAATAATAATAATAATTTGAAATAAATTAAAATTTATATAATAGAATCGTGTACCTCCAAAGAATGTTTAAAATATAATTTTGTAATAGAATAAATTACTTATATAATAGTTTATCATTAATTAATTTAATTTATAATGAATTTTATATGCCATAATTTTTTATAGATTTCTATTTATAGATAAGTTTAAAAGAAGGCCAATTTATATTTAAATTATGTTAAGTAGTAATTCAACCCTTATTAATTTAACAATATCAAAAACAAATTTTTTTATGTAGTATTGATCAAATTGATCCCCATAATTTATTTGATGGATTTTATTTGAGCCTTTAACAAATAATAATATTTTTCTTATTTTAAATATTATATTGGATATACTTTTATATGTTTCCAATTTTTAATTTTTAATATTAATTGTTCAAGTATTTTTAAATTTGATATTGGATGTATTTTTTAAAATAATATAAAAGGTACATTATTAAATTATATATTGTTGTAAAAATTATACTTTTGTTCACTAATCACTATCTATATATATTATTTTTATTAAGAATAAAAAATTATTTATAATTATTGAGTCTCCACGGGATCGAGGATAAGAATTCCTATGGGGCAAGGAGTATCCTCCCCATCTCCATCCCTCCCCATTCAATAGGGAAAGAATTTCCCCCATCCTTGTCCCCATGAGAGAATAAGTCGGAAAATTTCTACCCCATTTGGGGCAAAGCCCTACTGAGAATAGAGATTCTCCACCCCATCCTATTATTGAGCCTATACATCTAGAGGTTTGGACTTACTCGGATTAGATATACATCCCATTCATCTCCATGATTGGCACATTTATTTTCTATTATGAAAAAAATGGAAATTTGAATATGTTTTTCAATTTATAAAAGTAATCTAATTTTCTATTATGAATAAATGGCTATATATTTATTTATTTATATAAGTAATCTATCTAATTTATCTATTTTAATTTTTATTCATTTTCCATTCATATATTTCAAAATTTCATTTTGTCTTCAGTTGTGTTATATGTTTATTTTATTTTTATTATTCATTTATTAATAGGGATTAATAAAGCTTATCATAAAGATTAAATAAACTGCAACTGTACATAAGTTATATGTAAGGATATATGTAGATTATATATTTATCTATTTATAAAAGTAATCTAATCTTCTAATTTATCTATTTTAATTTATATTTATTTTTTATTCATATATATCAAATTTCTATTTTCGCTTCATTTGTGTTATATGTTTGTTGTTTGTATAGTTTATTTGTATTATTTATTTATGTTGCCCAAACAATCATAAAAAAAAAGAAGGGGGAGGGAGAAATTAAAATTTTTTTGCACATATAAGGAAGATAAAAGTTAGAAGAGATGGACATATGAATTTTTATAGAGGTTCGAGTGTTAACTAAGTCTACTCATCTCTTCAATCACAATTGGATATTCACTCCTATAATCTTTAGATTACAATAGAGTTTTAACTAGTTCACTCCTAACTAAGTATTTTCAATCAATGCTAACACTCAATCCAATTTTTTCTTGTATTTTAATGGTTCACACAACAACCAATTCCTTATAATTTTGGCTCACATACCCTAATTACAAGACAATCCCAAGTGTTTAAGGCTAACACTTAAACCTTTACAAAAATAATTAATAAACGAAGTTGAGAAATAAATTTGCAAGAGTTTGGTACGTGTAAAGTTGTTGGTGAAGGGTTTTGAGTATGTATCACATACATATTACGTAGCGGAAAATAAAATTTTCAAAACCCGAATCAAAAGATTATACATGTGCCAATTAAAACTAATTTAACCAAAGAAAATTCAAAATTTATACCTTTATAATTTCTTGATTTTTCTTCAACTTCTCACCTTGTTGGGTTATAGCAAACCATAACAATCTAATCTTGTATTGTCTCTAACAATATCCATGCAAAGATGAGAGGATGAAACCACTAGCGAGATGGCTTGAACATACCTCAAAGTGCTAGCAATGTGTATGTTCATATGAGAAGAAAATTAAACTCTTTAATTTTCTTGTTGTCTCCAAAAATTTTTCTTCTCCAAAAAATTTTTCCTTTTCTATTTTCTGTCTTTTGGGGTCTTTTAGATTCAAAAGAAAATCAGAAAAGTAGATCAAAATTGAGAGGAGAAGAATTTGAAGAGGTATGAATAGTGCCATGGCCATTTTAGCCAATTTATAGTGTGATTGGTGTGCTGCTGCGCGCTAGCCGCCTGGGCCTATTAGGCAGGCCCAGGCCAGCGGGCCTACATGGACTCGTACGGGTCCGTCAACCCCTCTGAGCAATTTTTCCCCGCGATCTTATCGCAAATTGACTCAAAATAATTTTTTCATATTTTGGATCTCATCCTAAGCCATTTTGCTCATTCTTTACATTTCCAAAGCATGTAACCCATTAGGTTCCCGGTTATGTTGGCCACTTAAATTATCAAATAATTTAAGCAAATCATGAGCGGTATCTAGCAACACATCATGATCTCCAATTGATCGGAAAGTCAGTGGTTTGACTACGAACCTTTCCATAGATAATAATATGTGCAACTTGTCCTTTCACCATTCTATACCCCACTCGGTTCAGAGCATGGACTATGTGTCAGCTCCCGCTAGACTGACTATGTCACACCTAGCCTAAGTGATTTTAGATCTTGTCACTGAGACTCATTACTCAATTAGACATGTCACCGAAAACCATCTTCATGATACTTCCACTCTGGCAAGAGATTCCCGAGTAATGATCCCAACAAGAGGTCGTAGGTATACTCTCCCTCTATTAGGAGCGGTGAATCCTCTGTTAGCTACCCAATTACCTTCGAATACCTCAAGCTGCACCCAATTACCATCCTATGAGCGACCTCTATGAGGCAACAAGGAATGAAGTCAAAGCACAGAATCAGTATCCAAGATATCCTTGAGTACCTCAAGTCTAAGGATACATGCACTATTGCTATGATGAGACTATCATTGACATTTGAATAGATAATCCATATGATTGTCTCATAGCAGGTCATCCAATGTACTTGACTACTCTT
>CATIWF010085857.1:0-22401 GCA_949630135.1 Balakata baccata
AAAACTTCATTAAAATCATATTTTAAACATTTAATGGCTAAAATTATAAATTACTGTACAGACCTCAACTTTCACGTGCCGATATCTGCCGGCTCTTTTCCCCGGTCTTCCTTTGGCGCCGATCTCGTAATTGCGCCTGAACAACAATAATTTCTAATTAACTACAAAGTCATTTTTAATATATTTTCTATTGAAAATAAAACTCTCAACTACTTCCCGCTCTCTCATATCGATATTATATTTTCTCGTTACACTTGTTTGACGCATAATTCGAAATTTCGGTCACCTAACACGTTTTCCGGTGTGACCAAAAATTTTTCCAATATTTTTTTTAATCTTTGTAAACATTTCATTTTTCCTTATTTTTCATCCTCCAAACTATTTTTCTCCTTTTACCTTCATTTTTCCTTTTTCTCCAAAAATTTATTTCTTTTTCCTAGGCTTAGATTTTAATAATTTGTGAGAGAAAATTGAAAGAAAATGAAGAAGAAATACTTCTTAGTCGTCCAAGGGAGGAGGAGGAAGAAGATGATGGGTTATTTTTGTTTTTTGTGATGAATTGTTGATTTTTTTGACAATTTTTGACTTTATATAGTTGATTAGAGGTTAATTAATCTTAATTGAGCTTAATTCTTGCTTCTATTGGTCAATTAAAAGTAACCAAAAAGATAATTTGGATTTTATCCAAATTAATCCAAAATAAACATTTACTTTTGACTTTTTCCACCAACTTTCCAAACTTTTCAATTTAGTACATGAGCAAATTTATTTTTCTTAAATTTCATATCTCAAATGACCTTATCTCCTCAAATTGAATATACCAATATTCTCAGAAAAATTTTCTCTTCGGAATGGTCTTTCCGATTTTGCAAAACGACCACCAGTGCAAAAATTTCGTTTTTGCAGTTTGGTCCTTTTTCTAAATCATGCCTGTAAAAATTCATCTGAAGTCCAATTTCTAAATTATCGATTTTAAAAATCTTAGAATTCAATTGTGATCACTTTGGCATCATTGCGATAGTAAACGCATATCTCTAACTCTCAATCGGAATATCAGACTATAAATCTACACTGAGAACATTATTTATGTAAATCGGAGCCCTTAACCTCCAAATATCTCCATATAACTTCACCTATGGCCTTAAAATATTATTCTCCCCATTATGGTATGCTTAACTCAAATTCTTACCGCTGGGCAAAAACCCTATATTTCTGACCCAGTCCGTTGCCTTAATTTACGTGTATAACACGAAATTGCAATGTTTCATCAAATCAACTCAATATTCATATTAAGCGTCATATTATCATATTAAATTAAAATTTTCATGCTCATATGTCCGTATTTAGACTCTAGTCGGTACGCCTCCGTACTGCGGTACAAACGACAGTAATACGCATATACGGTTAGGGTCTATATCGAGAACGTGACAAGACGCATTTAGATATTGCGTTTTTTTTAAAATAAGATAATAAGAAAATTGATATATGAAAATGTCTAAAATAAAAATAATAATAATGCATTCATATGATAAAAGAAAGTTTATGAAAAAATTTTTATCTATTAGTGCTTAAATGCAATATTTTAATTCGTTTAATTATATTATTTAAAAATTATTATCTTTTAAATTTGTGTGATTAAGTAGTATATTATATTATTTTATAATTACTTACTACAATTTTTTTAAAGAAATATGAATATTTTTCACTCTTCGAAAACTTTCAAGAACTATGACGAATATATATGTTTAGCAAACAGTGCAACGACACATACTATTTTGAAAAATAAAACATATTTCTGTAATTTAACTATGATGAAAGCAAATGTTAGTATAATATCAAGTTCTGTAGACTTGATATAAGGTTCCAAAAGAGCTTGTATCCTTTTGAAATAATGGAAAGAGATTCACAATTGATAATATTTTATTATCAACTAAATTCAAAGAGGAATCTGTTAAGTGTTAAAGATATATGTCATAATGGATAACATATTGAAACTGTAATCATAATGGTATAGAATATTATTATATCATATTAGCAGTTTCAAATGAAAAATGAATTTTGGAAAAGTTGTCCACTTTATATTATAGTTTGTATTACACCAGAAGAAGTGCAATCGAAACATATGTAATAATGAACTAGAAGTTCATTTATAGAAATATTTTTTACTATTCGGTATGATAGATTGAGTCATTCCAGATCAATTATGAAACATAGAATAATTGAGAATTCAAATTAACATCCTTTAAAGAACTAGAAGATTCTTCAATCCAATGAATTATCATATGCTGTTTGTTTTCAAGGCAAATTGATTATTTGACCTTCATTAGTAAAAGTCATATTAGAATCCTAAATTTTTAGAAAGAATTCAATGTGATATATGTAGGCCTATTAATCCACCATATGGACCATTTAAATATTTTATGGTAATGATAGATGCATCTACACGATGATCACATGTGTGCTTATTATCAACTCGTAACCTGACGTTTATGAAATTACATGCTCAAATAATTAAATTACGTGCACAATTTCTAGATTATTCAATCAAGTTTATACGTCTTGATAATACAAGTAAATTTACATCACAATCTTTTATTGATTATTGTATGTCAGTTGGGATAACTGTTGAAAGGTCAGTTGCCTATATTCATACACAAAATGGTCTTGCAGAATTATTTATTAAACGCCTCCAATTAGTAGCAAGACTATTACTCATGGGAACAAAACTCCTCATCTCAGCTTGGGGACATGTTATTTTGCATGCAATAGCACTAATATGCATTAGGCCAATACCATATCATAAGTTCTCCCCATTACAATTGGCTTAAAGTCATAAGCCAAATATTTTTTATTTAAAAATTTTCGGATATACAGTCTATGTTCCTATTGCTCTACCACAAAACACTAAAATGAGATTTCAAAAAAGGTTGAAAATATATATTGGATATGAATCTCCTTCTATCATTAAGTATCTTGAATCATTAGCTGGTAATTTATTTACAGTACATTATACAGATTGTCATTTTAATGAGACAATTTTTCTAACATTAGGGGAGAAACAAAGCAACTGGATCATGAAATTATGTGGAATGCATCATCTTTAATACATATAGATTCTCGTATTAATCAATGTGAGCAAGAAGTACAAAGAATAATACATTTACAAAATTTGACAAATCAATTGTCTGATACATTTACTTACCTTAAAAGAGTGACTAAATCACATATACTAGCTGCAAATACTTCTACTTGAATTGATATCCCCATAGGATAACTTGCTACAGCAAATGAGTCTAAAGCACATCTGTAGGATGGCAGACTAATAGCTAGTCAACAAGATAACCTAATTTAGGAGGTAGAAATTTCTGAAAAGTCTAATGATTTAACAACAAATAAATCTCCAGAAGAGATTTAGGTACCTAAAAATGATAATAATGAAGAGATCTCAATAAGTTATGTTATTATAGAAAAAAGATGGAACAGAGATAAAATAGTCATCGACAACATCTTTGTTTATAATGTAGCAATTGATATTATGGAAAAAATAAGGATTTAAAGCCAAAAACAATTGAAGAATGTCAAAATAAATGTAATTGGTCAAAATGGAATATAGACTGAATTAAATTCACTTAATAAACGTGAAGTTTTTAGGCCAATAGTTCAAACATCTGAAGGTGTAAAACCCCTTAGATACAAATGGGCATTTGTATGAAAACGAAATAAAAATAACGAAATTGTAAGATATAAAGCAAGACTTGTGACACAAGAATTTTCACAAATACCTGATCTTGATTATGAACAAATATATTCTCCAGTGGTGGATGCAACAATTTTTTGATACCTTATAAGTTTTGCAATACATGAAAGACTTGATATGCATCTTATGAATGTTGTTACAGTTTATTTATATGGTAATCTTGATAGCGATATTGATATGAAAATTCCTGAACGATTTAAAATGTCTAAATTACAAAATATAAAATCTCAAAATGTTTATTCTATCAAGTTACAAAGATCATTATACAGTTTAAAACAATCGGAACGAATGTGGTACAATCGTCTGAGTAAATATTTATTGGAAGAAGGATATAAAAATGATCATAGCTACCCTTGTGTTTTCATAAAGAAATCAGAATATAGATTTACTAATATTTTTGTATTTATTAATGATTTAAATATTATTGAAAGTCCTGAAGAGCTTACAAATACAGTTGATTATTTAAAGCATAAGTTTGAAATAAAAGATCTTAGAGAAACAAAATTTTATCTTGGTTTGCAAATTAAGCATTTAGTTGATAAGATTTTTGTACATCAATCAACTTACATAAAAAAAGTCTTTAAAACACATTCATTGAGTACATTAATAGTTGTGAGGTCACTTGATGTGAAAAATGATCTTTTTTTACCTCAAGATGATGGAAAAAAAATTATTGGTTATTAAGTATCATATCTTAGTGCAACCTGTGTATTACTATATCTTGTTAATACCACACAACCAGATATAATATTGTCGTTAAGTTTATTGGCAATATATAGTTTTTCTCCAATACAAAGACATTGAAATGGATTTAAATATGTTTTTTGTTATTTCTGATGAACAATTGATTTGAAATTATTTTATTCAAATAAATCTACATCAAAACTAATTGGTTATACTGATATATAATTTTTATCTGACCCGCATAAAACTCAATCTCAAACAGGTTATGTTTTTATGAGTAGTAAAATTGTTATTTTATGGCGATCAACAAAACAAATTTTGACTGTCACATCTTCAAATCATGCTAAATTAATTATAATACATGAAGCAAGTCGAGAATGTGTATGATTAACACAAATGATGCAACACATTCGATAAACAAGAGATTTATCTGTCAACAAAAGAACTCATACAATGTTATATAAAGACAATACAACATGTATAACACAATTAAAAGGAGGTTATATCAAAGGAGATCGGATAAAATATATTTCTCTTAAATTCTTTTTATCGCATGATCTTGACAAAAGTGGACAGATCGATATTTAACAAATTCGATCAAATGTTAATCCAGCAGATTTATTCACAAAAACTTTGTTTATTGCCACATTTGAAATGTTACTACAAGACATTGGAATGCGTCAACTTAGATACTTGAAGTGATATTTTTATGAAGGGAAGAGAATACGCATTGTACTTTTTTACTTAACTAAGGTTTTGTCCCACTAGATTTTTCTACCAAGGTTTTCATATACATATTATACAATAAATATATTTTTTTTCCTTTACTAGGTTTTTTTTCCCATAAAATTTTTTCTAGTAACGTTTTAACGAAGCATATTTTTTATAATAGACATTCAAAGATAGTGTTACAAATATTATTATTATGGATATCCATAACTCCCCTTAATTTCATAACATTTCATCTCATCTCTTAATCTTTTAGCTTAGTTATCATATTTATTGTGAATTATATTATTTTTCTACTGAATTTATTTTAGACCCAATATAGATTTAAACAAAATTATTTGAATCTCAGAAGAATATAAATGAAATTAAATAATAATAATCGAAGGAATAACATAAACAAAATTTTCCTAATATTTTTTGTGTCAAAGCAGTGAGGTATCAACTCTCCGGTCCCCATTTATGGGAGAGACTCATAACATCAATGCCTTTAATATATATACTTTACCTGCAATTAATTTCTGAGCAATCTGAGCCTTTCGTTTTATTTTTATTTTCAGACTTTGTAATTCCTTTTTTGTTTGCTTTTAATAGATTTAGGCCCCACTTAAATACTGATGATGCTATTTGGGCGTGATTCTAGTTGAAATCTGTTGGTGTATCTACTAATTTATGTAGTCATAATTTTATTCTAATTTTTTTTAAATTATTTTTTAAAAACATGAATTCATCTATTTATTTTCAAAAACAGTTTTAAAATTCAAAAATTAAAAATAAATCTTTTTAAAAAATATTTTTTTTCTAAATATAATGTCAAATAAGAAGAAATTTTTAAGTAGACTTACTCTATCACATCATTCGTAAATCAATTCAATCAAATAATAATATGAATGTATGTTATATTTATATCAACCAATAAAAATAAACTAATTCAATGTGTGTTACGACATAAAAGACTGAATCTACACAAGAATTTTTAGTCAAACAGGACTTAAGAGAAATTCATAAATGAATCCAAAATAAATTGGTTTCATCCATTGAGTGGGAACTTCAAATATATGGACGTGCAGGATGAAGGTGGGTTTAGTTGAAGTTTGCACAGTGAGTTGGATCTCCGCATCCAGATGAAGGTATGAAATAAATTAAGTCTTGTCCCTTTCGCCATAACTTTGCATTAGTGAGTTGGGTTTATCATTCTCCTCTCCTTTTGTCAACCATTTCCTTGCATTTTTATTTCGAAGGAAATTATTTAAAAGAAAAAAAAAAGTAAACTTTTTGAAATTCTGATAAAAATTTGTTTTTCTTTGTTTTTTCTTCTTAATTCAAACCTTGATATTCACAGTTTCTTCTAGTTCAACTCCTTTTCATTAGATTTTTATTCATTTTTTAAATGAAAATCTAACATGAACACAATACTCAGACTCATAATTCAGAAAAATTTTCTTTTTAATTTCAGCTTCTCTTACCTTAATTTTATTAGTATTTAGAAATGACATTATATATATGAAAATTAAGGTTGATGACCAGAATTGTTACATCTCGAATTCAAATCTCCAGTTGGATATCTTGTATTTAGAAAAATTGGTTAGATGAAGTAAGATTGTTTTACTGCTTATTTTTTTTGCAGTCGATATTGCTAGAATTATGAAATGTTGGCAAGATAAATCCCACATCATGTTAACTAAACATAAGGAAAAAAAAAAAAAAAAAGCTTTTGTTTAAAAAATTAAGACCCAAATATTAAATTATTTTTTTAAGTTCATCTTTATTTTACCATCTCTCGTTGATTGAGTACCTCAAACTAGTGAAAATGGGAACTTACAGTAGTTAAGTCTCATGCCAATATAATAATATTACCTGTTAGAAAAGTGCTCTAACGGCAATCCCTTTAGTACTTATTGAAAAAAACAGGTGCAGTAGAATATAAAATAGGAGAAGTATATATCAAGTTAGTGCAATTCAAACTAAATTTAGTTTATAAGAAACATTAGAACTCATCACAAGAGGTCTGGAGAAAATGAAGATAACTTATTGCTTCATTTCTAACACAAGATTAAAATCTCATGCAAATATATGTATATGATGCTTATATGGCCATAAACCAAAAGCATATAGAAACAGCGAACCCCTACAATACTTGCTTGATTCTCTAAGTGACTCCAAAAAGCATCATGGGGGAAATAGATCGCATTATATCGGCAAACTAGAGCATATATGAGCCTTTTCTTTTTATTTATTTATTTAAGCTGCATAAAGGATTTTAGCCACATGTTTAGAACAAAAAAGGTATTACTATACAAGTAATAAATCCTAAACAGAGCTTTTCTTTTCCATACATTTCCAACATAAGGACTTGATCCTAAGCTATGAACTCATAAAAAATGAAACAGTAGGTCAAAAGATGCTACCTAAGTGCAAAACTTTTTTGTTGGCTTTTACAACGACTTCAGAAGAATCTCATATTAGGCCATATGAACTCAAGGCCCAGAGCAATGACTTTCATGCATTCCTTTCCCAAACATACAATTGAACGTAACAGATTTGAACGTAAAAAATCATGAAGACATACAATTGAATTCAAACAGCATGAATGCTTTCTCAACTTACTTCATAAGCGAAATTGAGTTTCATGCATTCCTCTCCCACCATGAATTCTTGGCTGCAGACAGGGAAATGAAATAAATCAAGAGATAATATTACATTCTCTTTTATCTCAGAACATATTTGTCGAAATTGTGAAAGAATGTTTGAAATAGTATTATGATAATGAATCAATTACTAGTGGCATAATTAGTACTAAAGTCGCTAGTAATAAGCTAACATTTAATAGCTTCAAGTTATAACTTATGCTTTAGCGAGATATACTAACTAAAAAGAAAGAAACATTATTTGCATCCAGTCTGCAACTTCAAACCAATGTTCATAATATTTTTCAGTAAATCTGAGTTGAATTAATTATATTCAGCTCAAGGATAAAAATATTTTGAGTTATGAACTGCTAATACTTATAGTCAACAGAGAGGACTTGGAAATTAAATTCTGCCAACTCCTACTATTAAACAACTACGAAAAAAGTAGAGCAATAAATTAGCTGGTAATGACATGACCACACACAAGCAAACTCTCATTAAAAGAAATTGAAACAAACTGCCTTAAAGCGGTAGTCATTTTTCATATTATCAATGGCTCCAATTTCATATTAATGCTGGTGATCAAAAGCCAATAACCTTTCCCATGCAGAACAGTGAATACCATCTTTCTTTCTATTTAGTTCCTAACAAACTTAAGTTGGCTATGGTATGTGACCATTCAAATCATATTTTCAAAATTCTTGCCTGTGGGCTGTGGCTAACAAAGACTGGAATTTCACATACTTAAGTATTTAATAACCTTGCCAACCCAAGAACTAGAAATCCTCATCTTTGGACAAGCTAATTAAAATTTTGATTTAACCAAAAAAAAAAAGAAAACGAAGCTGCTCTTGGATGCTATTTCATGAAATATAGAAATAAAAACCCTATAACAAGAATTAAAAAAATTAATAAAAAGGAAAATATATCAGCCTTGTACCAGGATCAAGAAGCAAGCCTAATACTGAACAAGAAGCAAGTGAAATGCAGTATACACAATAGGCCGTGCAGTAAACACAACAAAATTACCGAAAAGAGAATCAATCAAAGATTATAGGCAATAAAATAGCTGCCTAAATCCAACTAATGCGTAGTTGGTTCAATTTAAGATCTTAACCATTATTGGATTTTAACACACCCTAAGATAATTCACAGCATTTGTAATGGAAGCCATTGAAAAAAAAAAAGGAAGATATCAAAGCTGAAGAAATATAATCTAGACTTACACAATCAGATTTGGCCCCAAAAGTGTGGTAATGAGGAGAAAGACCAAAATGCTGCAAGTACATCATTACGACAAATCTACAAAGCTGAAAATGTATTACAGGAGAAAAAATAAAAAATGATGCAAGCACATCATTCGTGCCCCTGGATAATCAGAATATCTTAGGATCACAAAGGACTTAAAACCAATTATTCCATTGTTGTAAGTTCTCCTCAACCCTTTCGCTGAAGGTCAGCTCCATGTGATTTGCCAACCCACTGGAAAAAGACCCAAAGTTGGAGCCTCCACAGGTAAGTTTACATTTGATTGAAATTGATTTGAGATCTTGTCGTCTAAATTCGCTTAAACATGATAGGTCATCTGAGTCTAATTTTAGTCATTCATTTATTTATGAATGGTTGATATTAAAATTTTATTATCAATCATTCATAAAAGAATATACTAATGCAATTATAAGCTAAGAAGAAGCTCATGATTAATTGTGGGCCGAACTGCTCTACCATTCCTTTTTTAAATCCCTAAGATCAGTTGCCTAATGGCTTTTAATTTCAATTCTCAAGTTACTCAATACTAATAATAAATAGACTCACTGAGGCAAATAGCTTCATTTTTTTTTTTCTAATGTATTTACTGTAAAATAGCAATACAGTTTCTATAGAAGTAACTTAGAATTCTCTATATTATTGATAGAGAATGTGAGTATGTGTGTAAACAAAATAACACTTTCATCACAATAAATTACCTTCAAGTCAGTATTATGTGGAATCATGCAGTGGCTTGAGAAAGCATAAAAACTCTGGATCAGATAGTCAAACAAAAAGACTTGCAAGATTAGATGGGAAGGTTGACTAATGAATTTGTACAAAAAAAATAAAAAATGATATATTCTTCAGAAAAAAAAAAAAAAAGATTCATTGAACTTTTATAATATATGTGCTGCAGTGTTGGTAATTGTGTTGATTTTGTTGACCCAATACAGTAGCATTTATGGAAATCAAATCAAGGTACTGTATCATTAATTTTATTCACTGTACAAAAATAAGAAAAATAAATTATATCTAATTTCATGAATTTCTGAAAATAATAAGAAAAATTCCTAAACTAAATTAAGAAATTGTCACTGATCTCAATTTTTGAGGGAAATGATATGAGAAATTGAGTCATCACTATTTCTATCACATATGAATTTTCTAGTTATTCAAATATTAACATCAAAGAGACAAATAGATGGACAGAGCATAGAAGCAAAATCCTAAACAAATCCCATTAACCCAAGTTATAACAGATGAGGCAATTTTTCGAGGGAAAAATTCCTCACTTGTCGAAATCTTGAGGTAAAAAGGAACACTCATTAGAGATTTTTTAGAAAGTCGACCCGTAAGTAATTTGTTCATAGAAATTTGGCAAAAGAGAAAGAGAGAAACGGTTTTGTGATGAGTTGTTAAATTAAATTTTCAATTTTTTATATTTGTAAATAGTAAAATAAATTTCGCTTTTGATTTAGTGGAAACAAAATTTTACTTTTGGAGCTCATAGTCTAATAATGAGGGGAAATGTATGCCTTTAACGATGGAATATAAAGCCTCTCATTAATTGTTATGCCATTAACATGGGAATTTCTATACTCTCATTAAAACTATAAAAATTGTACCTTTAGTAAGAGTTTTTGAATACTCTCGTTAATTTTTCCTCACTAAAAAATGTTTTTCTTATACTGATTCTTCATTATTTAGATATTCATTAAATTATGAATTGATTTGATCTTAAATCATGAATTGATTTGATCTTAAATCTTATAACGAAGTACATGATATACACATAGCATAAAGGAAATCATGATATTGAAATTCCTATCATATGCAATTATGTTTGTATCTAAACTATTTCTAGTCATAGATTGATTTAAAAAAACTAGCACATGTTATATTCTTTGATTAGATCAAACAGTAAATCTCATAAACTATAAACATTAAATGTTTAAAGTTAATGTGTTGATACTTATAAGAGTAGTCAAGTACATTGAATGACTTGCTATAAAATCATCATGTATATATATATATATTAGTTGAGGTCCTCTATTTTATATTAGTGATAGTCTCATTATAGTTATGATACAAGTATCCTTAGAGGCTTAGGTTTGAGGTATTCAAGGTTATCTTGAATATTTATTTTGTACTTAAGTATACATGTGAGATGTCATCTCATGGTTGCATGAATTTATATATATATATGTACCACTAAGCATTAGGCTGCTTAGTGTTTGGGTATTCCTGAGCCCATAGATAAAAAAAGTTGACTGAAGAAAAGAAAGTATATCAGAGACTATAGTGCAGACATTTTTGGGGTCGGTGATATCATGACATTTTTGTTTTGTTTTATGTCATATGAGATATGAATAGTTGGATTTGTACATGTCTATTGGATTAAAAAACATGTATTTATATATAATATAGTTCTATAAACATCGGGTTAGTTTAGCCCAAACTAGATTTATTTTATTGGATGAATGATAATTTTATGCATCATATAAGATATGAATTGATATGTTAATATAGTAACATGAAAAATATTTGTATGAAAAGATATTAAGAGATAATAATATAAGGAAAAAAAATGTTTTAATTTTTACAAGTTTTAAATAACTGAAAGTATATAACAATTGCTTATATAATTGGGTAAATCCTAATTAAATGAAAGGGTGTTACAAATAGAGTAATGAGTCTCAAAGGCCATATCTAACATCTCTTGGACTAAGTGTAAGGAGAAAAGGGATTTCATAATTGGGGTTTTGACTAAGACTGTCACGTCCGCGATATAGACTATCATTGTATACGCGTATTGCTATCATTCCGCAGTACAAAGGCGTACCGATCAGAGTCTAAATACAAACATATGAGTGTGAGAAATCTAATTTAATATAATAATATGATGCCTAATATGAATATTGAGTTGATTTGATGAAACGTTGCAATTTCATATTATACACGTAAATCAAGGCAACTTACTGGGCCGAGAATACTTGGTTTTTGTCTGGTAGTGAGAATTCAAGTTAAGCATACTATAATGAGGAGAATAATATTTTAAGGTCATAAGTGAAGTTATACGAAGATATTTTGAGGTTAAGAGTTCCAATTTGCAGAAATAATATTCCTAGTGCAAATTTAAAGTTTGATATTTCGATTGAGAGTTAAAGATATGTTTATTTATAGCAAATATTAACACAAAAAAAAATATATTTTTGTGTTTTGTTTACTTGAATGATAAAATAGTTTGAAATATTATGAAAATTCATATTTAACAAGAATTTGATATTTTAGCTCATATATTAACATAGATAACAATCTATAAAGTTATTGACATCAATAGGGTTATTGCCCGATGGGTTTTCTGTGACCATATATTATACTTTATGGCCTGGTGGGTTTCCTGTGGTCTTATGATATATATATTCGGTCCGATGAGTTTCCTATGACTGTATGATATATTTTATTCACTTTGTTTTCTCTGATTTGATAGGTTTTTTGGGATCATGAAATAATATGTATCACTCGTTTCCATGTGATTAATTTATGATGATTTAATATATGGCATGATAAGAGATTTTTTATGAGTTTATGATATTGATGAATGATTTTATATTTGATATTTCCTATAAATAACTGCTATTATAAATTATTGTATCACTGAGTTGTATAATTTATCGCGAAAGTTTGTTTTTCTCTTGCGCAAGTTTAAAGTAAAGATAAAGCGATAAGTATTATAGATATAAAGTCACTAATAGTAGACTCACAATATGGAGACAAGCAGTAGTGGTAGCTATTCCGAGCAGATTGATCTTTTCTTTTATATTTTGTTATTATGACATTAGTGAAGTAAATAAAAAAAATTAAATACTCTTAAACATGGGAGCATAAATAGAGAGCAGATTTGAAGTTATATTGTATATATTCTTGTTTTATATCTTCTTTTACTTAAATAAAAATGTTATAGTATTTTATGTAATTGTTTAAATGTTTTGATATCGATTTTGTAAATCGTAACACTACGTATCAGTGTGGTATACGACGGTGTATACGGAATGGTAAGAAGTGTTACAAAACGACTTTTTCATTTTTTTTTTCCATATTGAAAAAGAAATAAGAATGAGGGGTGTTAAGTTTTTTATCATCTTGGGGTTGAGCTATTTTTCCACAGGGCCTCTTCTGACATTGAATTCATGCTATGAACCAAGTGGAATATATTAAGATGAATGGACGAATTGCATGAGTATTTGTCTATGAAAAAAATTTATAGTCAAACTACTGACTTTTCGAACAATTGGAAATCATAATGTGTTGCTAAATACTGCTCATGATCTACTCGAAATCAAGTATTGATTCGAAAAGCTAATATAACTGGGAATCTAATAGATTACATGTATTGAATGTGTGAAAAAAAAATAAAATGGGCTTCTGAATCGGGTCCAAAACCGATAGAGAAAAACTGAGTGCAACTAATATTGTGAGAGCGATTAGCTCGTGAGTGGGAACATCCTAATCGTGGTTGGAAAAACCTACTGGACTGAATTGTGGTCTCAATCGGAAACTGTGGCTTCAAGATCGAGAATCTCTCATTTATGAGTTTTTTTGCAAGCGCAAAAATGTTTTCACGATTTCAAAAGTGGCCAATTAAAGAGACATAATCTAATTAGAAATCTTAAAATGTGAGTTCCAAAACCTAAACCTAATATGGTTAGGAAAGGGCTATAAATAGTCTCTTCTAAGACTTTTTACGCTGGTGCAACCACCACAGCTTGGTAGTGCGTTTGTTTTGGATACAAATTGTCACGAGTTCAAATCTTGTCGTATCTACCTATTACTTCGTTTTTGAGCAATAACGAGAGATCAATTGAGATCAATTAAAATTGAATTTTAGGCATATCTAATATTTAATATATATGATATTATAAGCATTCAAGTGGAGTTAAAAAAAGAATTAATAGTAATTAATTCTTTTTATATTTTTCTCTCCATTGATAATTCTCATTGTTAGCACAAGGATTGTTATCTACCCATTTTCTAAGAGGTCTCTCTTTCGCCTCTTGATAAGATGTTATGTTATTTATATTGTTATGTTATATTATGGAAATCCTATTATGACTCATGAAATATGATTTATGCAAATAAAGGAAAAGAATATAATATCTTTACTCGTACTAGAACTGATTTTAGGATATATGACACGTTATTAAGGATAATTACGGTATTGTAGATTCTATTTCATGTGTTTATATTCAGACAATGTGCCCCAAGATCCGAGAGCGCATTTGTCCTTTTTTGCTAGCAACTATTAATTTATTAGTCAAGTTGGCCTAAAATTAATTGATGTTAAATCTTCACTAATATTATTAGATGATAATGAGAATACTCGAATTCAAAATTTTTTACAATTCGTACAAATGAAAATATCAATCAATTCATTTTTTAATAGGCTAATATTATCCTATTATGATCGTTAAATTCATTCAAATGTAACAAATTATATAATTATATTATAGTGATTTTAGTCATTATTTATAAAATAAATAATTAAGATTAAATTTTATTAATTATTTTTTCGTTTTAAATTTTTAATGAATAATTAAATTTTATTAAATTATATTTACAAAAAATTGTAAAATTTAATAAAGAACTAACATCTTACTTGTTGATCCTAATAATTCAGTTACATCTGAATTGCAATAAAGAATATCAACTTGAATATAAAATATTCTAAGACCACTTTCTATCAAAATAAATAAATAAAATTCTCTAGTTGAATAGATTTGACCAAGAGTTTTAGCAAACTGAATTCATTGAATAACATCTCGTCGGCTGCCAGAGCTGTAATGTAACTATTAGATGTTTACTTGTCTGATTTCAATTATTCATATCCATAACCTCATCAAGCTAGCTCTTGTCTTTATGCATTTGCGCCTTTCCAAGCTTCAGCCTTTGGAAGCGTACGGGGTGATCGGATAAGCAAAATGGCGAGTTTCGCTCTTTGTTTCAGAGCCACTTTTGTCGCCTTTGTTATGTTTCTTTTGCTTATTAAGATTGAAGCACAATCTGGGTCTCTTCCTCCTGATGAAGGTAAGATAAATCACCCATTGTCCGAGCTTTCTTTCTTCTCTGTCATGAAATTTAATTTGGTTTCTTTTATATATATATATATAGTAAGTTGATATGAAGAGGAATTCTCAATCATTTTCATTCCTCATTTAGTCAACTTCAAATTTTTGATTGGCAGCCACTAATTTAATTATTAATAATGGACATCCAGAAGAAGTAAATAATCAATCTTTTTTCTTCTGCAAGAATTTAAAAGTTGAAATGGGTTTGACATGGTTGTGCAGTGCAAGCTCTCGATGAGATTGCTGAACAGTTGAGTAAAAAAGACTGGAATTTCAATGCAAATCCCTGCAATGATTCAAGCTGGCAGACACCAAAACCTGCAGACAAGCCATTGTACAACAATACTGTCGAATGCGACTGCACAGGTCCTGATGGTGTATGCCATGTTGTTAGCATGTATAATTCCTTCTTTATTCTAATATTTTTCTTTTTCAGTTCATGTTTAGTGATTGAGCGGGTATACAATAGCATCAATTTAGGATTTCTTTTGATTGATCCTGTTTTCTTGGAATATAGATTTCTGAAAGGGCAAAATCTTTCTGGTGTGCTTCCATCATCAATTGCTAAGCTTCCTTACATTAAGAATCTGTAAGAATGCTTATATCTTGTTTCAACACCTATAAATTGGACTAGAACATTTACTTTTAATTTAAAAAGATTTCATATGATTTGCAGTGACTTCTATAGCAACTACCTTAGTGGCAATATACCACCAGAATGGGCTTCTACGAAACTGGAATATGTGTGAGCAACTTCTGCACTTCTAATTAAGGATAACTATATTGAAAGCAACTAGTGATTAATAAATGCACAAATTGCAGTTCAGTTGCAGTGAACCGCTTATCAGGACAGCTTCCAAGTTACTTGGGAAACATCACCTCACTAGTATACTTGTATTCATCCTCTATCTCAATTTCTCTTTTTTTTTTTAAATTTTTTTTTTTAATTTTAATATTGAATTGTTTGAACATTCTTTGGGTTGGTCATAATATTGAGGGAGAATATCTGTTCAGGAGCCTTGAAAACAATCTTTTTTATGGAGCTGTTCCTCCTCAACTTGGCAAATTGGTTAATTTGGTGAATCTGTCAGTCCCTTCCTTCAACTCTTTTAAACTGTAATTATCAAAAGACAGCAGTATGTGAAATTGATATTTTGTATGTTTCTGTCTGCTGGATGCAGCATTCTTAATGCCAACAATTTCAGTGGGAATTTACCTTCAGCTCTGACTAATATGACCAAATTAACAGAACTGTGAGTCCTATCACCTTCAGCAGTTATGTATCTTCTTCATAATATATGCACACACGTTCTAATGCAGACATATGCAGAAGGATTAGCAGTAACAACTTCAGTGGGAAAGTACCTAGTTTTATTCAGAGCTGGAAACAACTGACGATACTGTATGTATCTTTTCCTATCTGAAATTTCAAATATTTTCACATCTAGTTTCTTGGAAAAATCTTAATCCATTTTAAATAATGTTCTCAACAGTGAGATTCAAGGTAGTGGTCTTGAAGGGCCCATTCCTTCTAGCATTGCTGCATTGAATAATTTAACTGAATTGTAAGTTGCCATTTAAACTATAATTCTTACTTGCAGAACATGTTTTTTTTATAAAACAAATTCATTTTGAATTATTAGCATTTTCTATATGCAGGAGGATAAGTGACCTCCAAGGGGAAGGTTCTAAGTTTCCAAATTTGGAAAACATGGAAAACATGAGATATTTGTGAGTTATTCTTACTCCAATGCCTTGAAATCATAATAATTTCACCATGGTAGTCGAGCTTAGTTGAAGATTTGCAGGATGTTGAGGAACTGCAATTTATCTGGTTCTCTTCCAGAACATGTAACAGCAAATGGAAATCTCAAAGTTCTGTAAGATATTGTTCCCTTATTCTTTATATCTTTAAACATCATTACTTCTACAACAGTATTGAAATTCATTCCTAAGAATTTTGGCCCTTTTGCATTATTGTTAACTAGTTGCATCACTGACACTGATGAGTTCTATGCAGCCTATCTTACAGAATAAAAAATAAAAAATGTTTTTTGTTGCAGAGATGTGAGTTTCAACAGATTATCAGGAAATCTTCCAACAAACCTTGAAAGATTAACAAGCTTAGAGATCATGTAAGAGTTCTAAACACATCTGGCCGGCTTTGAAGCTTTTCTTTTAATGGTCACTGAATACTACTGGACATCATTAACATTTGTGATGTTCATACTTTATCTGCATGCAGGAGCAAAACCTCCAAATTTCCTTCTTTCTTCTTTACATTCTTTTGCCATAGCAAGTCTGTTTCTAATAAGATAGACAATGGTCCTCCTTTTGTTAGGTATCTGACAGACAACTCATTTACTGGAGCCATCCCAAACTGGATCAAACAACTAAATACTCGCACGTACGTTTGTTTTCTTATATCCTATATCATTTTTGCAAGAAAGGTCTACTGACTTTGTCTTATTAGTTGTAGATGAAGGTTATGCAATTTTTATTTGCACATAATGGTATGACTAGTTTTCATGCATATTTTGTGCAATAAGTTGCTAATGCCACTCTGCATCACCACCATATGTAATTCTTAAAGTAACCCATCATGATGAATGATGATAGTTTTAGTTTGTTCTCACTCTATACAGCAGAAAGACTGGAGATTTGTGCTTAATTTTAATATTCTTCTCTGATATTATATCAAACTTTAGTAATCTTTAAATGCCTCATTTGCCTAGGTTGAATGTTCAGTTAGGCTGGGCTTAGTTAGACTAAGACTAGATGTTGGATTAACTCTGGCAGATCACCAAGTAGTTTCTGGATTTGTTTGTGTTCATCCAGCATTATTCTGTTGAAGTGCTAACATTTTAGTGAAAATTTATATGCAGTACAAAAAGTACTTGCACTGTAGAGTTCTTAAAAAGTGTTTGTTTTGGTTTCAGTGCCTCTCCAAACTATAAAATTAAGTTAATGTTTCTGTGCAGTGCAATAGATCTTTCTTACAATAATTTTGCTCCAAGTTCTTTGCCCACTGCTTGTCGAGAAACACTGTGAGAACCAACAATTCATCATTTTTCAATGTTAACATTTTGCCTGTTAGTTGTTTGTAGAATGTTGCTTTGCTTAATTTCCAAAACTTGACTTCTTTCATGGTTCATCAGGAATTTGTTCAAAAGCTCTTTTCAAGGGAAAAACAAGTGAGCTTTAATTAATTCGTTTTTCTTATTTTATTCTTAAAATGATGTTTCTGTCTTTCCATTTTTTTTTCTACTTTTTATTTTTATTTTTTATCCATCCTACCTTTCCAGGACAGCTGTGGAGTGTCTGGATACCTTTCCTTGTTCAAAAGGTTCTTTTATTATTTCATCAAAATGCATGCAACAACTTTTTTTTTTCTTGAAAGTATTTTTTTTATCTTTTGCTGTCACAGTGGAAAAATTATTGGGAGAAAGAAAAGCTCATGCACACACTTGCAGAGAACTAGTTTCATTAATAATAACAAAATAAACAAATTAAAATGTTATTTCTATACAGTCAGCTACTCGGTGCATATAAATTGTGGTGGAGGAAGTACTACTATTGGAAACATTGCCTATGATGGAGATGATGTAGCAGGAGGCTCAACTAAATATGTTCCCACAAAAGCCGATTGGGAACTTAGTACTACTGGACACTATTGGGATGTTCCTGCTTCATCAGATGACTACATAGCCAAGAATGTATCTGTGCTCAAAGTGGACAACTCTGAATTGTATACGAGTGCACGTCTTTCTCCTCTTGCTTTCACATATTATATACGTTGCCTAGCAAACGGGAATTACAAAGTGAATCTTCACTTCTCTGAGATAATTATAAGGGATGATAGATCCTTCCAAAGTCTTGGAAGACGGATTTTCAATGTTTATATACAGGTAGTCTATTTCAATGTTGTTTGCTCTGCCTTGAGTATGGCTTGATTAAATCAGTATTTGTAGGATAAACTTGTGTTGAAGGATTTTGAGATAAAAAAGGAAGCACAAGGAGTTGACAAAGTGTGGATTGAGAAATTTAACACAACTGTTAATGATGGGACATTAGAAATCCACTTCCGCTGGGCTGGGAAAGGGACAACACATGCCCCAATAAAATCAGAATATGGTCCTCTAGTATCTGCAATTGATGTGAAGTCTGGTAACTCTTCCTCTTGTACTGTCAATTTTGTTCAATACAAAATATATCATCACATGCCCAGATAGCACTAACAGTGAAAGCCAATGTTAAATGGTCTTTATGCACAAAAACACTTAGTTTATAATTTGACGATCATTCCGTTTCTTTTCTATAATTTTTCACAGAATTCGAGCCTCCAAGTGAGAGCAAAGTGAGCAAATATGTCATTGTTGCCGCTGTAGTTTTGCCATTGCTCTTCATTTGCCTTGTTGTAGGCACCCTTTGGTGGAAAGGTTGTCTTGGAGGCAAGAGATCAATGGATCCAGGTACTATGAGCTGCATAAAATAATAAAAAGGCTAAACTTTGATCACTAAACTATTTCATGAAATAGAAGCATCCTGTTCTTCTCTCTCTTTCTTTTTCATGTTTGATATCCATATTGCAATGGAATTCAAGTGTTTAGCCTTGTTCACTTTACAGAGCTAGTTGGTTTAGATCTCTTAACTGGTAGGTTCACCTTCAAACAAATTAAAGCTGCCACTAATGACTTTGATCCATCAAACAAGATTGGAGAAGGTGGTTTTGGAGCTGTTTACAAAGTATAGTACAAGTCTATCATTCATTAGAAGTTATTTACATCAAATCTTTTTTTTTTCCTTATTTGTCCTTAATATAAGATTGCATTACATATTCATTGCAGGGTAAATTATCAGATGGAACTACAGTTGCAGTTAAACAGCTCTCTTCCAAATCAAAGCAGGGAAATAGAGAATTTGTGAATGAGATAGGCTTGATTTCTGCTTTACAACATCCTAATCTCGTTAGATTGTATGGATGCTGTGTGGAAGGAAGACAATTGTTGCTGGTATATGAGTACATGGAAAACAACAGTGTTGCACATGTTTTGTTCGGTAAGATTACTGTTTGGTTATCCAATATTTAAGTTATGACACAAAATCTAGAAATAAACAAAAATGAGTACTGGAATTTACTGATTCAGTGATGTCTATTGGTTATAGAGGAAAAGGACGATAAGATACATTTGGACTGGCCTACAAGGCACAAGATTTGTGTTGGCATAGCAAAAGGCCTCGCTTTCCTTCACGAGGAATCTGCCCTAAAAATTGTTCATAGAGACATCAAAACTACTAATGTACTCCTCGACATAGACTTGAATCCTAAGATATCTGATTTTGGTTTGGCCAAGCTTGAAGAAGAGGAGAACACCCATATCAGCACGAGAATTGCTGGAACTATGTGAGATGCCTTGGATTTTTTATTTTTTATTTCTCACTTTCCATTGTTATAGCTAAACTTTGCTGCACACTTTAGTAGAAGTGTAAGACTTTTTTCTTCCTATTTGCTACAACCTTTTCTGAATTGCAGCAAATAAATAATTCTATATACCTTAAAAAATTTTTTTAGTTGCTTTAATGAAGTTAGTTGACATGTAGTTGTGTTTATTATTGCAGAGGATACATGGCACCTGAATATGCATTATATGGGCACTTAACCTATAAGGCAGATGTTTACGGTTTTGGGATTGTATTACTGGAAATCATTGCTGGGGAGAAAAACATGAAACATCGACCTGATCAAAATTTCGTGTGCCTTCTAGATTGGGTAAGATTAATAATCATTCAACAAAAAAATCCATTTAAGTCTGCTTCAAACAAACCTTTTTTCTTTATATGGTTTCTTTAGGCACTTGTTCTACAACAGAAGGGATATCTGTTGGGGCTGGTAGATCCGAGATTGGAGTTGAAGTTTAAGAAAGAAGAGGTGGTAAGAGTGATTGAAGTAGCATTGCTGTGCACACATCCATCTCCGGCACTTAGGCCTCGAATGTCTACAGTGGTGAAAATGCTGGAGGGAAAAGCTGATGTTAATGAATTGGTTATAGATCCCAGTTATGAAGATGAATCAAGGTTCAAGGGCTTAAGACAACGTTTTCATCAACTTATGTACCATGATGACTCGAGTGGAACTCAGTCCTTTGGTCAATCATCATCAAATACACTATTGAAAAGATCATTTTCTACATCTGCTCATGATTCCAATTCTGATTCCTTGAGCACAAGCCATTTGTAATTGATCAACTTTTCTTTTTTTACTGTTTACAATTTGAAGAACTTAAATGATTATAGTTTACATGTGGTGTAAGGAAATGGAAGAATGATGGCGGCATTTCATACCTTTTTAAACATTTAAAAAAAAAATTATAATCACTAATTTAATTTATATTAATTAATTGACCTGCTAAACATTTTTTAACATCACTTATATTGCACTAATAATTTCATAGCAGTATCAATTATGACCTGGGAAAATGCATAAAGAGATTTTGCACTGTAAGCTATAATTTTTAAACTCCAAGTCTTTGGAGTTTTAGTCAAGTAGTTAATATCAATTGGTGGGTGATATATGCTTTGGTATGCTGATAAGCTCTCTTGAGGAGCAAGGAGAGAGCTCAGTTTCAAATCTTCTCAACATTCTTTCCTTTTCTATATACTTTCTAATGTGAAAATATTGTTCATTGTTTTTCTTTTACCAGAAATCCGATAGGATATTCAAATTTTAAATCAGTATCATTAATCTAAATTTTATTAGTGAAATATTATCCGTTGTTAATTTAGCATAAGTTACAGACAGAAAAAGTTGAAAGATTTTTATCTAACAAAAAGAGGGCATCCTCTATTTTTTTTTTTTTTGGAAAATAGTTTATCTAATCAAATACCATATATATTTATAAGAATTAGAAGTGAGGGAGGCCATTAATGGGTTAGTTTGTCTGTCTGATTACGATTTTTAGGTTGAAAAGTCGGTGAAGTTGAATTTGACAAACAACATACTCACTACTAATCCCATATAAAATCGACTTGCACTAGATAGATCCTCAAGGGAATCCAATGCATGGGGTCAATTTTAAATGCTTCTTCCCATCTCAGCTACAATTTTTTTTTTAAACAAAAAAATGGAAGCACAGTTTTATATTTTATATTGTAGGATTTCGATGACTCGATTATTTGTTTTCCAAAGAAAATTAGAATTGTTTATTTGATTTTATTATAAGGATTAATA
>CATIWF010085880.1:0-34537 GCA_949630135.1 Balakata baccata
AAAGGGCCGTATATTTCATAGTATAATTAACTACTGCATTCATAATATAATCAACAACTTGAATATTTATTTATTATGAATGTGAAATATACATGTGTCCATTGTGGTATAATAATTAATATATAAAAAGCTGTGAATGCATTAGGGCATACACACTACTGATAACAGTTTAGGCACCAAAAATATAATTCTGCTTACGTATCTCAATATTAGAAAAGCTTATCTGATGTGCCATTTAGAGAGTAGTGTTTTATGATTTAGAGAAATACTATTTATTTCAACATTTTTTATTCCAATTAGCATAAAATACTTGTATTATATCTATACATTCATTTGTTTTATTCAACACTTACATTTGTTTTATTCAATTTGCATTAAAAGTATAAGTATTTTATGTTAGTTGGAACAAGAAATATTAGAACAAGTAGCATTTATTTATAATTTATGTTGCCAACTAACACTACAAGGAAAAGAGCCATTAGCAACCACTTTTTAGTGAAGGGAAATGAATTTGATGGCTAAAATATATAAATAGTGACCATATTTTAATCAGGTCGCTGTCTGTCAATTTCAGACACTCCTATAAGGAAGGGAAAAAAATCCGGTCTCTATAAATATAATATCCCCGTCCCTAATGCCAATATCTGCATGGGATCAAATGCGGGTATTACAAAAAAAAAAATCGAGGGAAACAAAAGAAATAAAAAAAAAGAAGAAAGAAATATTTATAATATTTTTGTGGATAAGTATTTTTATGGATAAAGGGATCATATTCATGCTGCACTCATATTTATAATGATTTTTGTTTTTTGGCTTTTCTTTCTTGTTATCTCTTCTGGTTTGCTTAATTGCTTTTAATACTATCCTTTTATGCATGGGATTATAGAATAGGCTCTTAAGCATGTTTTGTTGACATTGGTTTCTGCTCCTCTAAAATTCAAACTCTGTGATTGTCATTTTTAGCCAGTGTTTCAACTCTCAAATTATTAGTCAATGGTGGAAGAATTTAGGAACTTGGATGAATCACTAGGTGTCAGATCATTTAAATCATAAAACCTGTATGAAATAATCAAAGTGTGTGTTGGTTAGAATTAATTACTATGCTTACCAATGTGACAGAACAGTCATAACTTGAAAGTTGAAACAATTAAAACCTAGCCCTGGGGCTCAATCTCTTAATTAAGAAAACTGTGAATAGGCATGTGTTGACTTTGATTGATTGTTACTTTGTGCTGTTAATTTAAAAAAACAATCAGAATATAATATATAGTTTACTTATTCTTATTGCAATTGCATCCAGCTTTGGCATATAAGAAATTTACTGCAATGGACTATTTCTTTGTCATTATATATATATATATACCTATAGTAATAATTTTATTTAGCTTTCTAAATCAATCATTAGTTTTTGTTTGGCTGTCTAATAATATAATTACTCACTGTGTCTCGTTCATGTATAAGAGGTTGCAGCATTGATGAATATGAATTACGCAGTTTCTGATTGAGCTCAAAAGTGCCACCATCATTACTAGTTGATGCCTGCATTCATGGAGAACTGGATTATAAAATGATCTTAATGGTAATGTGATCTGTTACTATTCTTTCTAAACTTCTGATTTGGTGTATTGCCTCTTGCAATAAAATAAAGATTTTCAGGTTTAAGAGTTATCTCAAGCTAATCCCATTTGAACAGAAATTTTCAGAAGTTATACAGATTTCTCAGGCAAGAATCAATCATTTTCTTGTAATTTCCCTTTCCTTAAACAGGTATTCAAGATCAATAATGACCCACATCATGCTAATACCATGTGAACAGGTATTCAATATCAATCATTCTCTCACAATTTCCCTTTTCGTAAATAGGTGTCATTGATTAATTTATACACTTGAACAGAGTTAGAAAATAGTGTACATATCAAAATAACTGCATATTGGATTGTGATTAAGAAAAAAAAATAAAAATCAAAGAGCATTTTCTACACTCCCCTGTATTGTGAATAAAACTCCCAATATACAGTAAAATTAATTTATGTGGTTAACATGAAGCTTAAAAGATACAAATGGAAAATCCAGCAATACGATCATGTCACATGACATGAACACATTGTGCATTTTGACATAGGCGTGTCACACATTATGTAGACAATGTTCACAACGACATGAGAGTGTCATATAAAGAGACGGGCGTGTCACACGCTACACATATATTGTGAACAACGACACGATCGTGTCATATCAACATGGTCATGTCATTCGTGTCCTCCAATTTCTAGAAATAAAAAAAAAATATAAAAATTGCGTTTAGTTTAGATCATGAGATTTCGGCCCGATATTCATATAGGCAGGTTACACATCTACACATTGGCCTACTTCAGATTATGGATTTGCAGTCTCTGCATCTGAGTGCACGTGAGAGAGCTTTCCATGCTACTTTCTAACATATGTAAGAATGTCTCATTCTATATAAACTATGTCTCAAGTTGCAATTTTAGTGAAGTGGGATAACTCCTACTCATTTTACCATTTTCATTTCATTTTTTCTTATTAAGGTGCTTACTTTGAGCTTTAATTTTTATTCACACATTTTCCATTTTGAGTATATGAATATATTAATTGATAGTCTTCATGTTAATGAACACATATTCGGATCTTTCTTCTAAAACTGATTCATGGGACCCCCTGAATTACCCTATCAAAATAGGTATCAATGAGATTATTTCATGGGTAAGATTGGTAAAAGATTGTGTTTTTGGCTAATAGATTTTTCTTTCTTAAATCCCTAATTAATTCCATTTGCAGCTGGTGGTTCTTCTCGATTTCGGGTATGAGTTTTTACTCTTCCTTTACCTTTATCTTTAAGAAAGCTCCAATTTGGTTAGGGTAGTTAAGATTTGAGAATATTTATGATTGATAGATCATCACTATCTAACTCCATAGAAGAGAAACCAAAACCAAACTTTCAGCCACTTCTTCTTCGTTTATGGGATCACAAGTTCAATTTAAAATTGCTTTCTTTCATTTTTTTTTTTTTGTAAACTTTCTCCTCTAATTAGTTTTTTTGTTTGGATTCTTTCTACTTGAGTGATGACTAGAAGTATAAAATCATATATCAGGTAACTTTTTTTTTTATATTTTTTATATGTTATGTAATTTTAACTTTTCAAACATTATTTTTATTTAGAATTGCTTTATTTTTATATTTAGTTTTCATTTTTTACTATAATTAGTTTTAGTCTTTTATATATTATTTATATCCATTAGAAGCTAGAAGAGAAATAAGAGGAAAATATCTATAATAGTTCTTGTTCATAGGCCATCACTAAATTAATATGTAATTTTTAAAACTTTTTTTTATTTAATATATTATTGATTGTTGATATTAAAAAAATGTCAACTAAATGTTGAAGTTTATTATTTCAGAATGAAGAAATATTTTAGAAGGATTCAAAATAATAAAAAATCTATACAAATAAGTTCAACTTCAACTTCCTTTAACTTAGAAGTTAATTTAGATAAGCTTGTCGCTCACCCAGGATTAAGAAAAAATATATATGAATATGATGTTAATGCTAAAGAGAAGGTTCGAAGGGTATATTTGCTAAAAGGTCCATGTCAACCTAGAAATCATGATTTTTCTTATACATTATTTGGATAACAAATGCGTAAATTTGTATCTGCATGGTTCAATGACTAGCAATTGGTTGGAATATAGCATGTCAAAAGATGCTACATTTTGCTTACGTTGTTATCTTTTCAAACCTAATCATGGGATTCGAGGAGGTGGTGATCCATTTGTAGGGGAGGGGTTAAGAAATTAGAAGTAGAAAAATATATTTGACATTCATGCTGGAGATCATAATAGTACTCATAACATTTATGTGCATGCTTATGAGGATTTAATGCATCAATGACAACACATATAAGTTTGTTTCTCTAATCACAAAGTCGGTTAGATTATCGCATTATTGACTACATCAATTGATTATGTTAGATTTTTGTTGCATTAAGGATTGGCTTTTTGTGGTCAAGATGAATCTAATGAATCATGTAATCCAGGAAACTTTCTTGAGCTCTTTCAATTTCTTGTTGATCATAATGATGAAATTAATAGAGTTGCATCGAGTAGTGCCATTGGAAATTTGAAATTGATATCACCTAGAATTCAAGCGGATATTATAAATGCATTTGCAGTTAAGACTAGAAATGCAATCATTAAAAATGAAATTTTTTCTATCTTAGTTGATGAAGCTCATGATATATTTGTGAAAGAACAAATGACAGTTGCTTTACGTTTTGCGGATGAAAGAGGGTGTATTGTTGAGCATTTTCTTGGCACTATATATGTTAGTGATGTTATTGCTTTGTCTTTGAAAAACAAATATTGATGCTCTTTTTCTAGATGTCGTTTAACTATTTCAAGTTTACTAAGCAAGATTATGATGGGGTTAGCAATATGCAAGGGGAATTCAATGGTCTTAAAAGTTTGATAATGATGAAGAATCCATTTGCATATTATGTTCATTGTTTTGCTCATGAACTTCAATTGGTGCTTGTATCTATAGCAGAAAGCCACCTAAAAGCTAGTAAATTCGTTGATATTGTTACAATGGTAACAAATATTATTGGTGCCTCATAAAAACGCAAAGACATGATATTATGACAAGATCTTCCTTGAACTACATGCAAGTCCTCCATATTTTAAACAATAATATTACGCTTGATGCAAAAAGAAGTTACTTCCTTTAACAATGGTTCCCATCATTCCTCTATCATTTCTTGAAGCAACTGCTTAGTAACCTTTACAAAATTCATAGCATTAACAATAACTTGGTCTTTTCTTTGTAATACTTGTGACAAATTACTTGAAACTCCTAAAATATTTTTCATCAAGAATAAGCAAAATATAAAATCAAAACATTGAAGAAATTCCATAATATAATATGCTTGAGCTTTTTGTTTTAGTTTTTTTTTTTATTCATTTCCAATAACTATAAGCACTTCAATTGCAGGGTCAAACAAACAAATGAAACTCATTAATGTTCTATATTGAGAACCCTAATGTGTTACCCAACTTGATTTAGTGATACTTCTTGATTCAATCCTCTCCAAAGCAAAACTTCACCATCAATAAATTCCTTGTTCAATTTTTTTTACTCGAAGCATGCCTTTGCGTTTGTAGGAGGCACCAACAATATTTGTTACCATTGTAACAATATCAACGAATTTACTAACTTTTGGGTGACTTCCAGCTATAGATACAAATGCCAATTGAAGTTGATGAGCAAAACAACGAACATAATTATAAAAAAATTTAAGACCATTGGATTCTTCTTGCATATTGCCAGCTTTATCATAACTTTGCCCTCATAAACTTGAAATACTTAAAACATGTCTAGAAAAAAGAGCATCAATATTTGTTTTCAATGACAAAGTAGTGGTATCACTAACATGTATAATGCCAAGAAAATGCTTAACAAAACACCCTCTTTCATCTATAAAACGTAAAACAACTGCCATTTGTTCTTTCACATATGTATCACGAGCTTCATCAACTAAGATAGAAAAAAATTGCATCACCAACCTCTTTAATGATTACATTTCTAGTCTTAATTGCAAATGTATTTATAATATCCTTTTGAATTCTAGGTGAAGTCAATTTCAAATTTTTAGAGGCATTGCTCAATGCAACTCTTTTAATTTCATCATTGCGGTCAACAAGAAATTGCAAGAGCTCAAGAAAGATTCCTATATTACATGATTTATTAGATTCATCATAACCATGAAAAGTCAATCTTTGATGTAACAAAAATCTAACACAATCAATTGATATTAATATAATGTGATAATCCAACCAACTTTGTTCAGAATAATTAGAGAAACAAACTTCTATTTGTTATCAATGATGCATTTGATCGTCAGAAGCATGCACACATATGTTATAAGTACTATTATGATCTATAATATGAATGTCAAATTTGTTTTTCTTCTTCCAATTTCTAAACCCCTTCCCTACAAATGAATCACCATCTCTTTGATTCCCATGATTAGGTTTGAAAAGATAGCAAGATAGGCAAAATGTAGCATCTTTTGATATGCTATATTCCAATCAATTGCTATAGTCATTGGACCTACATACACAAATTTATGCATTTGTTGTCCAAATAATGTATAAAGAAAATCATGAATTCTAGGTTGACACAAGCTTTTTGGCAAATATGCTCTTCGAACATTCTCTCTAACATTAACATCATATTCATATAAATTTTTTCTTAATCATTGGTCAGCAACAAATTCATCTAAACTAATCTCTAAGTAAGAGGAAGTTGATGTTGAAGTTGAACATGTTTTTGTAGATATTTTATTGCTTTGAATCCTTCTAAATTATTTCTCCATTCTGAAATAATAAATTTCAACATTTAGTTGACATTTTTTAATATCAACAATCAATAATATATTAAATCAATAAAACATTTTAAAAATTACCTATTAATTTGGTGATGGTTTGCAAACAAGAATATTTGCAAAAAGGCTTCTAATGGCTGTAAAATTATACAAAAAATGAAAAACTAAATATAAAAATAAAGCAATTCTAAATAGAAATAATGTTTGAAAAATTGAAATTACATAACAGAAAAAAGAAAGTTAATTGATATACAATTTTATACTTCTAGTCATCTCTCAAAGTATAAAGAATAAAAAAAACTAATAAAGAGAAAAAGTAATAAAAAAAAATGAACAAAAAGCAATTTTAAAATGAACTTGTGATCCCGTAGAAGAAGCAGAAGTGGCTGAAAGTTTGGTTTTGGTTTCTCTTTTATGGAGGTAGAAAGTGATGCTCTATTAGCCATAAATATTCTCAAATCTCAATTACCTCGACTAAAGTTCGTGCTATATCTTAAAGATAAAGGTATAGGAAGAGTAAAAACTCTTAGCTGAAATCGAGAAAAACCACCGGCTGCAAATGGAATTAATGGGGAAGAAAGAAAATTCTATTAACAAAAAATGCAATTATTTACCAATCTTACTTATGAAATAATCCGATGGATACCTATTTGGTAGTTCCATTAAATACATTTTCGCCTATATAGATACGGTAGGACAAATTATATTATGCACCTGAGTGCACAATACTAAGTACTTTTAATAAGCTCACACGTATTAGATACATTATTTAATAACAATATTTTTTTAATTAAACTGCTGTTTGTTCTAACTCTTTATTTTTAGCAGTTTTTTCTGTTATTTTTTTATTTATTTTATGTCTTACTCTTAGTCAGACAATCTTTATATTTTTTGATAAAATTTTCTTATTTTATTTATATTGTTCGATTTACAAATGGATAAACATATTTCATTTGAGAATGTGATTTATGAGAGCTTGATTTGTAATAATTCATGTAATAATCAAATATAGATGAAAAGATAAAAAAATTCATAAAAACATATATAATTATAAAATAATGTATCTGCAGTTATAAAATTATGTATCTACAGTTATTAAATAATGAATATGAACTCGTTAAATAAATAATTAAATATAAATAAAAAGATGAAACAAATAATGAATCTACAGTTATAAAATAATATATATACAGTTATTAAATAATGAATCTGAACTTGATAAACAAATAATTAAACATGCAAAAAAAGATGAAATAAATTAATGAAGTAAATAATGAATATATAATTATAAAATAATATTTTTATAGCATTAAATAATGAATATAAATTTAATAAATAAATAATTAAATATATAAAAAAATAGAATTAATTGATAAAAAAAATAATATATTTATAGTTATTAAATAATAATGTTGCCGCGATTTTGTGTAATGTCAGTCTTAGAGCGATGCCACAGTGGACTTCAATATTGCTGCGATTTTGGTGTAATGTCAGTGTGTGGTTGTCGGTGGTCTTAGGTGATATCTATTACTATATAATAAAGGGCCTCCGGAATCACTATAGAAGCTACAGTGACTTCCCGAATTTGCCCCTATTAATTTTTGTTTTTGCAACAAAATTCTTCGAAACAATGTCGTTCTTTTCACTATGTAGATTTCTCTCTCTTCTTTCTCAATTTTGTGAACAATTCTTTGAGCTTTCGTTCTTACCTTAGGAAATGTTTCTACTTTTTCTTCTTTTTTTTGTTCTTTCCTTATTTTTTCTTGGGTTAGTTGGCTTTATTTTTTTTTTTAAAACGATTTTTTCTTTCTTTTTTAGATGGTATTTCTTTTTTTTTTTCCCCTTAAATTTTTTCTTCTTACCGGTCTTAATCTTTGTTTTAAACAATTTTTAGATGGTGTTCGTTTTTCTTTCATTGAATTTTTTTTCCTTAAGTTTCAAATTTCTGGGATGGAGTAAATGAAAGTTTGGGTTGCAATGTGGTATTGTTCTATTTTAAGCATGATCAAGGATCTTTTGTTTTGTTAAATTGTGATGCATTGAAATAGATTCTAGATTTATCTGTAAATAATAACTCTGCTCTCTATTTATCTGTAAGTTGTTAGACATTAATTACTTGATAGCTATATTTTCTGTTTTGTCTTCATATTTTTCGTATAACTATCAATGGCTTGCTGTGTTATACTCCTTCACTTTTAATCATTTTCACATTTCTTTGTTAAAAGGTAGTGTGTCTTTATTATCTATTACTATATAATAGATTAGTCATTATTTTAATGCTTTTTTACTATGCTGAAAATTTTTATCTGAACAGAATTATTTTGCTTAAATATGCACATGTCGGTACCAGTCCCGCTAGCACCCATCTTAGAAGCCATTTAAATTATGTAGGTATGCTCAGGCCTACCTACGAGATGAATTTAGACAGTAATATGTTTGTTTGTAAAGTCTATTACTCCTACCAAGATAGTGAAAGTAATAGATATTTAGCATTCATGGTAGACTTGAGCGAAAATGATTATATTGAGCCTAAAAATGCAGCGGTGATAGGAGCCATTGACTATTTGAAAACTTTTTATCGCTTTGATATTTTGGACTACAACTGTAGAGACATAGTTATTCTGAGGTCGAACTATGAACATCTAATGAATAATGAAATCAATACTGTTCAAAGTGCTAATGAGCATTTAATAGAAAATATGTGAAGCTGTCAAAGACGTTACGTAGAATAAAGAATATATTTCGAAGTATACTGCATATAAATTAGAAAATTCTGTAGTTTTTTTTTTTTTTCTGTGGGTTTTGTAAATTTGCTGCAACCAGTCATATGTAGTTTTGGGTGTTTTATTTTTTTTCGTGTAAAATTATTAGTTTAGGTAGTTTTGCTACTTTATGTAATATCCATGTAAATAAATGTTAATTATAATAAAGTGCCTTTAAATTTTGTTATTTCATGGTAAATTAAATTAAGTTTATATTTAATTGTTTTGTTTTACACGAATAATATATATTTAGTTTTTTGATTTTAGGCTTAGTAATAAAAATTGTCTAATTAATTGGTCATTGGTAAGAAAAAATGTTCGACATATAAGTTTTTCACTTAGGTTTTTTTTGCTCACACGGAAAAAAAATACTAACATATAAAATTTATTTCTAAAATAATTTATTAATAATTATTATAGTTCTTAAGGAATTTTTTTTTTATTCCTAAGGAAAAAAGAAATTGACATATGTATTATTATAGTTTTTTTTTTTTTTGCATTTATTAACAATTATTATACTTAATAAATTTTACAAAAAATTAAAAAAATTGTAATAAAACATATATTTATATACAAAATTGTTTACATTAAAAAAATCTTCATTTTTTAAAATATTTTTTCTTTAAAAAAACATCTTTTTCTGATTTTATGCTAAAAAAAAGTCGATATATAAAATTTATTTGTATAATATTTTAATAATAATCTATTATATATAGAAGTTTGTTTTATAGGATGCAGAAAACAAAATTTTTAATGAAATATTTTTACGTTAATATTTTAATTAACGTAAAAAAATTAGATTTTATTTATGTTACAAATATATAATATGTTTATTTATTTTATAAGTCAATATTTGAGACCTGTCCAAAAAACAAATTTCGTGGGATATTTTTTTTATATACGTTAGTGAGTCTTTTTTTAATCTTTTTATTCTATTCAGTAATTATTATATGTAAAATTTGTTTTATAATATATAAGAAATAATTTTTTAATTGTTTATATATATATAGTACATAAATTTGAATTTATTTCTGTTATAAATATATAATATATGCCTATATATAAAATACAGAAATTACAATTTATTTATGTTATAAACATATAATATGTTTATTTATTTATTCTATAAACCAATTTATAAAATCCATCTGAAAAAAAATTTTCTTGGAAAAAAATTTCCTTTTCCTGATTTAGCAAATGGTTTTTATTCCTTGCATTTAATACAAATAATTTACGTTATAGTAAAATTATTTAATAATTAATGAATACGAAGATTAGCACACGCAATAATTAAATTCTTTAAAAAAATGTTGGTAATATCGTTATAACTATATTTTATAATGTTTTTCTACATGTATTTATATTTTGTATATTACTGTTATCCATTTTTCCTAAATTATATTTTTTTTCAGCCTTTTGCATATTGACGATCTAATCGTTCAATGTTGTTTTTATCATTATATTATTGCTATTTCAGATCCTACTAAGGTATGTTCATTTACACAGGTATTAAATGAAACATATATTTAGTTATTTTACATAATTTTTTATATATTTGATGAACAGAAAAAAATGTTTACTTAGTGTATTTATATTTTTATATAGCAGCCTTCCACTTTAATTAATTATTTACATTATTTATGAAAAATAATATACAGAAAAATAACTGCATTTTGGAATTTATTTTAAAGTTTATTGAGAATATGAAACGAAGTAGATAACTTGTATTTGCTAATATTAACGTACAACGTATATCTAATACGTCTGGTACGTTATATGCAGACAACAACGAAGGTAACACATCTTGCTCTAGAGATCAACTTTATAATGATATTCATTATTGATTTAATGTTATTAATTTGGAAAAAAAATATCTTCTAGTATTTTTTATATAAATGCATAACAAAATTTAATCAGGAGTATTTATTAAGTATTCTTCCATTTCACTTATCCTAAATGATGTTGTTGGCTCAAAGGCTGCAATCCCCCAAATTTTGATGATTATAAAATGATGATATTAGAATATTATAATTTCAGATTCATCAATACAAGTGGATTAAAAATAAAGTGCCAATCAAAATGAGGAGCATGAGGACATTATTAATATTTAGATTTATTTTGTAAAGTGATTGTAGTGTGTGGCAAAAGTGAAGCTTGAGTTTTCTAAGGATAAAATGCTTTTTAACAAAATTAGAAAGCTGGTATTCTAATAGTATGCTAAAGATACTCTGACAATTTTGGCTAAAAAACAAGAATAACGGTTAGTTTTAGAAAAAAATATTTCTTGTCTCTACTAGCTAGTTTTCAGATCAAAAACTATATAAACTCATTTAAATGATATTTTGGTTGTTCGAAAATAAAAAATCAATCTAAGAAATTCATTATTTATTTCTCAAATAGCTTCATTCCACTTGAACTTCACTTGTGTCATTATACTTTTTTTGACTCTTAGTTTCATTTGTAATCTTTAAATTTGAGATCAATTGAAGTGAGATTGTACTGTAAGTTTTCAAATTAAGCTTTAAAACTGGTCTTAAGTTGATTAGTACCTTGGTATTCAAGCTAATCAAGAGTTTGTCAAGTTTTACTTTACAAAAATTTGTGAAATTTGGTTTGTATTTGTTTGAATATGTAAGAGGCTTTACTCTTACTTGTGAAAAGAGTTTTATAGCTAAGAAAAAGCTCAAGAGTGTATCTTGAGGAGCAGATGTAGATTTGAGGAAGTCGAACTACTATAAATTAGTGTGTCAAATATTTTTTTTTCTTATTCTATTTTATGTTATTATTTCAAAGTCTCTAAATCTTTTTTTAAATTAAGAAGAGTTTGAAATATTATTGGATTTGAATTTATGATCATATTAAAATCTTTTATTTACTGCAAAAAGAAATAACACATCAAATTAAGTGTTAAATAAGGATATAGTAACATAAGTAAAATTTGTTTTTCTTTAACCAACACTTAATCTTATATTTTAGTGGCTTTACTTTATTTCATTAAAATACTACTAGATTACTTTAAAAGTGAGTAAGTTTCAAAATCCAAGAAAATTCTTAAAAAGCTCAATTCACTCACTCTTGAGCTCTTTAAGGACTTACAACGATCGGACAACATTTGACTGCAGATAATAAAAGTAAATATTTTGAAGAATGTATTATAAATAAATTTGAGTATGTTTTATCAATCTATTATAAACAAATCTACTATATCTTTTATGCAATTTGAACAATGTATTATAAATAAATTTAACAATGTATTACAAATAAATCTATTAAATGTTTCATGTAATTTCAATAATGTATTATAAATAAATTAACTATATATAACATCATGTTCAAATATCTGTATTATTTAATTTTTACACCTCAACGTAACACGAGGGTAATTAACTAGTTAATTATATACTTCTTACAACTGTATTAATTTCACCTGTACATAACATCCTTAATAACTGTTCCGCTAGGCACAATATATACAATCTGGTCTAACAGCCCATTGTCCTTATTTTCCCTACTAATATTGTCCCTACTAATATCTCTTGCATTAAATTGAAAATTTCAGTGGGGGCTTCAGCCCCCTCTAGGCCTTAATTGCGCCCGCCCCTGTGCATGAACACCCGGAAGTTTCCTTCGAGGCTTCCATGTGGTACTGGGTAAACATTGTTCACAAATGGCGTCGCTTATGCCACAAGAGCAGTTGATCTTGGTTTGTGCGACGGCAGGGACGACCAAGATGATGCAATAGCTATCCAATATTTCCAGAACTTCTGCAACCAATTTGGTGTTGTTCCTTTGGCATACCCTCTCCAATGTTATATATATATAATTCCTCTCTGAGTTGATATATATGTGATATAAATATTATTTTGAATAAATGTATATGAATAAAAGTATCAGCTGATTGAAATAATTATTTACAGTTTAATCTTGTATGGCTGTGCCTACCCAAAATGGTCAATATGATCATGTATCAATAAAACAGAAATTTTATATAACATTAGAAAGATACGCTCGCATTGCGTCAAGACGACTAAATTTTATATTTGACGTTAATTGATCAAGTGAATAGGAAAACGGGACTAAATTAGAGAACTCGATTTTTACTGTAGTCTGCGGTGTAGAATAAATTGTAGCATTAATTTTCAAAGCCCAAATCTGAGAAACACTAAAATATTGCTTGTGAATATTTAATTTGGAGTTCGAATTGGAGAAAAGAAAGTTTGTGTATGGACTAAATTAAAAGAAAGTGAAATTCAAGGATTTAATGGAAAGAAATAAAATAATTAAAATTGATGTTCATTTAATTAAAGAAAAATATAATTAATTAACCTAACATCTTTCTACATGCCGCCATATGTCCTCCATGCATGCTAATTACATGCCTAATCATTCTTTAAATTTATTCAAGCTGGGTACACATTGGTCTTCCATAAAACATTTCATTGTACAAATTTCATTCACCAATTTTTTTTTTTTTTTGCCTTTCACCACCAAAATTACAAATTCCTTTTTCCTCATTTTCCCTTCACCCAAACACCCTCTAAAATGAAAAATTCTTGCTAATTCCTAATAAACTATCATGGGACCTTAAAAAATTGGTTCCTTCGTTCATTTTGATTGAAGCCGACACAACAAAAGGAAGAAAAGTGGGAGCTTTTACTTCTGCCATGAAGAGTTAGAGGAAGAAAGTTGCATGCTAAGAGATAAGCCAAGAGAAGAAATTGGGGCCAAGAAAAGAAAGAGAAAGGAAGAAGAAGAAGAAAAGATAAGGAAGATTAGAGGGAGAGAAGTGGATTTCGGCCAAAGTTGAAATTGAGGTAAAAATTTGTTATTTTCTTAAATTTTCTAGCTCTTTCATCTTTTAAATCTTGGGAATTGTATTGAAATGAGGTCTAATTTCATCGTTCTTCTTTTTTCTTTCTACCCGGCCTTCCTTTGTTCCCTGCCTATTATTATGTCACTTTAGTTGTAGAATTTGTGTCGATTTTATTTATTTATTAAGATTGGATAAATAAGCATTATACTGTTCTCTGAATATATATACCATTTTCTTTTGTAGAAATGCATCAAACTACCACGATACCTAGATTAATTTGAGGGGACGTTTTTTTTTTTTTTTTTTGGGTTTGGACACCTATAGGAATATATTTGATTTTGTAGTCCTTAATGGGGTTTTCTATGATGTATTTATTTGATGAGCCTTTTTACCACCACCTTTCTTTATTCACATAGAATATGAAGAGTAAACTTCCAAAAAAAAGGTGAATTTTGGATTTTCAGTATATGAAGCCATTGGTCGCTTGCAGGTTGAAAGATTTGCTTCATTTAATTCTTTTGGTCTCACATTTGGCTTGGTTGGATTTTGGAGCGAAGGCCCGAAGGGAAACATGTACGGCAACGTTTTGAATTTGGTTGAAGCGTGAACTAACTTGACTGTACATTCTTCCGACGACGCTTCGCTGGAATGGAAAATGAGAGTGAGAACAGCGCTGTTTTGTTTTGGAGTGGGAGGGCATAACTAGAACAACACTGCAGTAGCTACAATATTTTGAGGCAGGCGTTTTATTATATAGTAGAGATGATTGTTCATCGATCTTGGTGAATTGCTTATGCAAGATGATACTATTAGATTATTTTTAAGAACAAATTACACATAATCCCCTATAGTTTTAATAAATTATAATTAGAATTAAACTTTTTAAAAACTAACAGTAAATCCTATGTTCTTTAATAAAAAAAGTCTTTTGAGATAGCAATTAGGAAGACAGGGATTTAAATGTAATGACTGTCTTGCAATTATTGTTGTTGATAATGAATAAAAATCCTAAACCCTTATAAAAAGCTATTAGACTATACATAGAATCCTAAAAAATTAATTTAAAAATATCTCAAATATAAAGAGATCAGTGTTTAAAATTTACACAGTGTCGAATGAATAGACTTTTATCTCAAACAACAAGAGAGTTCATTGTTAGTTTTTTTTTTTTAAAAAAAGTTTATTTCTAGCTGTTAAAATTAAAATTTTAGAGAGTTATATGTGTAATATGTTCTATTTTTAAATGTTCATGCTTAACACATGTTATTCTATTCTGGACAGTTTGGCGGGAGCGAAATGAAATGGTCTTCAAGAGCAAAGCTTTAAAATCTAAAAACCTTTTCCTCCTCATTGGATATAGAACTGATGCATGGGTGTGGGCTATGGGTGATGAAAGTGTTCTATAAAATAAAGATTCAGGCCACCCACATCAAGTTGGATTGTTCCTTTTACAAACTCTATAAAATGAAATATAGATGGCTCATCTATTGGCAAACTTGGACTTGCAAGCATAGACGGTGTACTTCGAGACCCTATTAGTAACATTATCTGTTTATTCTCTCTGTCATATAGGTCATGGATTCCAATATTGCTGAAGTAGTGGCCATAAGATACGCCCTGTAGATCACAATAGAACATGATTCTTCTCTCTTTCCAAGCCTTATTTTCAAATGACTCTTCAAATGCGATTGCTTGGCTTTCTAATGAAGCAAATTCTAAGCTGTGGTCTTTGCATAAAATATTTTGTCTTATTAAAGCTTTCAAGCAGAAGTTGGGATCGATCGCATTGTACATACACAAAGAGAAAACAACTCCATATTAATTCTCTAGCGAAGCAAGAAATCTCAAGGACTGACGATTTTATTGCTTGGGTATAGTTGTAGTTTTTTATTTCTTGTTCTTATTTTTGTTTAATTTCCTTGTGTGTTTCACTTTCGCTTGAAGCATGAGTCTTGTTCATGTCTCTTGCTTTCTTATGTGTTTTTTCTTTCGCTTGAAGCATGAGACTTATTCACGTCTCTTGCTATTGTTGTATTAGTTTTAGGTGGAATTTTTTCATCACTCTGAGTTCCTTGCTCCTAGTGGTTTTTCCCCTTCGTTAATAAAATGTTGGCTTATCAAAAGAAAAAAAAAACACATGTTATTCTACATATGGGGGTGGAAGAGTGAAGACTGCTGGCGAGGCATGAAGCTGGACGTCTAAGCCCCTTCGGTTGATTCTTCTTCTTCAATCCTTAATGTATATATGGTTATGATCCAAGATCATAACATAAAAATACTTGTACAAGCTCATAAAGTTAGAGAGAAAGAGAAATGATACCTGGTTATTATGATTCACCAACTCCATGTGGAAGTTGAGATAAACATGGCCTAATCCATTTCTCAACCAACAAATTAATTTTAGTTTTTTTTAACGAATTACAAAAACATTATGATATACAGAATTTTTATATAAACTAGAATGTAATATAAGTGTATATGTGAATGTTAAATTATCTCATAAGTTGATTATAATAACAACATATATGTTATGATAATATTGAAGTATTTCGATTATGTTGGGTATTTATCATTATTTCTATAGATAAATTTTTTATGTAAATAGAATTCTATATCTGTAACCTTTATACACCTATAAATGGGTGTCACAATCAATGAGAATCGATTGCTTCTTTCTTCCTTTTTCTTTCTTCTATTCTCTCATATTCTCTTTTCATTTTTTACTCTTTATTTTATAACACGTTATCAATACAATTATAGAAGATGGACTATAGGGCTTTAATTTCAACTACATGTTTGTATTTTTTTAACCTTTTTCTAATAATTACTCTTGCTTCAACCGTGCATGTATTTGCTTTGCTTATAATTTTTTTTAAATGTTTTAATTAGTTATTGCCAATATGCTTGTTTTATACTAAATTTGATAATATAAAGGTTTAAAATTAACATAAGCAAAAGAATCATTCACCGCAATTTTTTTTTTGTTAAAAGTCCGAGCATATGAATTCTTCAATTCACGACAATTTTTTTTGTTAAAAGTTTCAGCATCATTCACATATTCTTTATTTTTTTTAATTATTGTTTTTGTTATCTTGCTGATTGAATAATTTTTATTATAAATTTTAGTTCCTAAATAACTAATGTTATATATAATTTATAAAGAACTCGTAATTTTAGTTTCTAAACAATTAATATTATATATAGTTCTTAAAATTTTTGTATCATAAATTTTAGTTTCTGAAGAACTAATTTTAGCTTTAGTTATTGAAGAACTAATTAAATAAATAACTAATTGTTATTATCACTTTGCTAATTCTAATAATTTCTTCTTAGACATTGTTCCATTTACTAGTACAATCATGTAGATTTGGTTGATGTGGATTCTATGGTTAATTTAAAATTCATATTAATTTATATTCATTATTTGTTTTGTTTCTATATTTAAACTAATTAATTAATATTGATTCTCATTCCTGAAGAACTATAATTGCATACAGTTTTTAAAATATTGTATTATAAATTCTAGTTCATGAAGAACTAGTCTCAATTTTAGTTCTTGAAAAACTAATTAAATAAATAACTAAGATATGCATTAATGAAGAACATGATTCTATGTTCCTAAAGAATTAAGTATCCTAATTAATATTTTATGTTCCCGAAGAACTAAACATATTGTCTATAAAGTCTTTAAAAAATAATACTAATTAATATATTATTTATTTTGTATAGACAATGTTGAATTTGATAAAACTCGAATTTCTGGTGTTGGACATCACGGGCAAGAATTATTTGTCATGGATACTAGATGACGAAATAAATTTGGATGCTATGGGTCATGAAAACACAATCAGAGAAGAAAATCAAGAATTCCAACAAAATCGCGATAAGGCGACAATTTTTTTTCGTCGTCATCTCTATGAAGGACTGAAACTTGAGTATTTGATATTTAAATATCCATTAGTTCTTTGGAAAATTTTGAAAAATTGGTTATCTTTCCAAAAGCTCGTTATGAATGAATGCATTTACGATTACTATATTTCAAAACTGTAAGTGAATATAATTCTGCAGCTTTTAGAATTAGTTCTAAATTGAAATTATGTGGAATATGCTCTTGCAGCAGCAATATCGAGAAAAAGGTTTTAAAAAATATTTTGAATTAATTTTATGTCTTCTTGTTGCTAAGCAAAATAACGAGCTCATATTGAAAATCATAAAACTCGTCCAACTGGTTCTGCTACATTCCCTGAAGTGAATGAAACAACATATAATAATATTGGCAAGGACGAGGAAGAGGACGAAAAAATAATCATGGTAGAGAATGTGGCTGAGGTTTTCATAATAAAAGCAAATGTGGTGGTAGAAATAATAATGCATATTTCCATCAGAAGCGGAAGAATCGTGAAGAGAATAATGGATCAAAGCAAAATTCAGAAAATCAATGTTAGCGATATGGTATGAAAGGACATTGGTCCCGCACTTGTCTTACACCCAAGCAGTTTACTAATTTCTATCAAGAATCCTTGAAGAAGAAGAAGAAAAGCAAAAATATAGAAACAAATTTGGCATAAAATGATAATTTTGGTGATGACTTTGATGATCTCGCATATTTATATATGTTAGATTTCTTTACGGATCCTGAAAGAAAAATAGATTATTTGATTAGTGATGGCAATGTAAATGCCTAATAAATATATGTTTCTTTTAACTTCTTAGTTTGATTTATTTATTTTCATTTAAATACTACTTTAAAGTGTTAGTAACTTGATAACTTTTTTTGGAATTAATTTTAAATGCATTATTATTATGTTTCTTATAATTTTTTTTAATTTTTTTATGAAGATATTATGTATTCTACTCAATCATTAGTAGGGTTAAAAAAAATGATGCAAATTTATGTCTTGCGAATTGTGCAACCACATACACTATATTAAAAAATAATAAATATTTTTCTCACCTAACAAAGAGAGAAATTTATGTTAATACAATATTTGGTAGTAAAAGAATAATTGAAGGCTCTAGAAAAGTAAATATATTACTATATGGAGGTGCATATTTTTTTTGTCAGAGATGCATTATTCTCCCTAAAATCTCGCAGAAATTTATTGAGTTTTAAAGATATTTGCCGAAATGGATATCATATTAAGACTACAAATGTGGAAAGTATTGAATATCTCTATATTACAACCCTTGTAATGAGTAAGAAATGTGTGTTAGAGAAATTACATGCTTTCTTATCTGGCTTATATTACATATATATGTGTATAGTTGAAACAAATATGGTAGTAAACTAGAAGTTTACTGACCCAAATATTTTTCTTATTTGGTATGATCGTTTAGGTCATTCTATATCAACAATGATAAGGAAAATTATTAAGAGATCATATAGTCATCCATTGAAGAACTAGAAGATACTTCAATCTAATGAATTTTCATGTTTGGCTTGCTCTCCAAGAAAGTTGATTACTAGGCCTTCACCAATTAGTTATCATCAATTTTCACCATTGAAGTTGGTTTCTAGCTAGGAGCCAAATATTTTCCATTTGAGAATTTTTGGATGTGTTGTTTATATCCCAATTGACCTTCTCACATCGCGCAAAAATGGGTCCTTAGAGAAGATTGGGAATATACATTGGATATAAATTCCCTTATATTATTAAATATCTTGAACTATTAACCAGAGATATCGTTACTACGAGATTTAATGATTGTCATTTTAATGAGACTCTGTTTCCTAAATTGAGGGGAGAGAATAAGCAATTAGAGAAATAAATTGTTTGGAATGAGCCATCATTAAATTATCTTGATCCTTATACAAAACAATGTGAACTAGAAGTTCAAAGGATCATTCATTTGCAAAGTATAGTAAAACAATTGGCAGATGCATTTTGTGATCCAAAAAGAGTTACTAATTCTCATATATCAGCTGAAAATGCTCTAATTAGAATTGTTATCCCAGTAGGACAACATGTTAATATTATACCAAATGAGTCTATGGCACGCTAGAAGCGTGGTAGGCTATCCGGTTCCAAGGATAAAAATCCAAGAAAGAAAATGGAACAAAATAAACAAAGTGACAATTCAAAAATTATTAATGCTCTTGGAGAGCCTATAATAGATGATATGGATAAGCAAGTAACCCCAAAAGAGATTCAGGTACCTGAAAATTATGAAAATAATGAAATCTCAATCAACTTATGTCATTTCAAGAAAGAGATGGAACCAAAATGAAACTGTTGTCGACAATATATTTATATATGCGGTAGCAATTGATATTGCAAAGGAAAGTGATGACATTCAACCTAAATCCGTTAATAAACATCAACAAAGAAATGATTGGCATAAATGGAAAGATGCAATCTAGACAGAATTAAACTCATTAGAAAAACATTCAAGTCTTTGGGCCCATTATTTTTACACCTAACAATATTAAGCCAGTAGGCTATAAATGGATTTTTATGCGTAAACGCAACGAGAAAAATAAAATTGTGAGATACAAAGTACGACTTTTAGTGCAAAGGCTCTCATAAAGACCTGACATTAATTATAAAGAAATTTATTCCCCAGTTGTGGATGCAATTATATTTAGATTTTTAATTAGCATGACAAGTTTAGAAGGACTTCATATGCGACTTATAAATGTCATTACAACTTATTTATATAGATCACTTGATAATGAAATTTATATGAAAGTCTCTGAAGGACTGAAAATGCCTGAAGCATGTAGCTCAAAACCTCAAGAAATGTATTCAATTAAGCTAGAAAGATCTTTGTATGGACTAAAACATTATTGAAGAATGTGGTATAACCACCATATTAAATATTTTTTAAAGAAAATATATACTAACAATCCAATTTGTCCATGTGTTTTTATTAAGAAAATAAATTCTGGTTTTGCTATAATTGCAGTTTATGTTGATCATTTAAATATCATTGGAACTCCTGAAGAGTCGACAAAAATAATAATTTATTTAACAAATGAGTTTGAAATGAAAAATTTGGGACAAACAAAATTTTTTTTCAGTCTATAGATTGAGTATTTATCTGGAGGAATTTTTATTTATCAATCAAATTATATTGAAAAGATATTAAAACATTTTAATATGGATAAATCTCATCCAATGAGTTTCCCTATGATTATTAGACACTTAGATGTGAAAAATGACCATTTTCGTCCTTGAGAAGATAGTAAAAAAAATACTTGGTCTAGAAATATCATATCTTAATGCTATTAGAGCATTAATGTATCTTGCTAATTCTCTAAGACCCGATATATCATTCTCTATGAGTTTACTAGCAAGATATAGTTCATCACTTACTCAAAGACATTGGAATAGTATGAAATAAGTATTCTGTTATTTACATGATACATTAGACATGAGTTTATTTTATCCATAAGACTCGAAGTCAGAATTAATTGGATGTGCAGATGCTGGATATTTGTCTGATCCACATAAAGCTCGATCACAAACGGGTTACTTGTTTACATATGGTGGCACTGTTATATCTTGACATTCTACTAAGCAAACTTAAACTGCCATATCATCTAATTATACTGAAATATTGGCAATTCACGAGACTAATAGAGAATGTATATGGTTGAGATATATGATCTAACATATTGAAGAAACATGTGACATCTCATTTGATAAAGAAAGTCTAACAGTACTATATGAAGATAATGTTACTTGTATTGCACAACTCAAAGGATGATACATTAAAAGAGATAGAACTAAGCACAATTTCACCAAAGTTCTTTTTCACACATGACCTTCAAAAGCTAGCAGTTTTAGATGTTCATCAAATTCGGTCAATTGATAATTTGGCAGACTTGTTTACAAAAGCACTCCCTACAACAACATTTGAGAAGTTGGTGAACAAAATTAGTATGCGTTGTCTAAGAGATTTTTGTTAGAAATGATGTTTTTATGAGGGAGAAATTTTTATGTATTGTACTCTTTTTTCCTTAGCTTAGGTTTTGTCCCATTGAGTTTTCTTGACAAGATTTTTAAGGAGACAATGTTATGGTATAAATTTCTACATGAATAATATATTTTTTTCCTTCACTAAGATTTTTTTAGTAACGTTTTAATGAGGCATATTCTGTGTAATAGACATCCAAGATGAAGTGTTATTATAATATTGGACTAGTTAAATTATGTTGGATGTCTATCATTATCTCTATAGATAGATTCTTTATACAAATAAAACTATATCTCTGGAACTTTTCTACACCTATAAATAGGTGTCACGATCAATGAGAATTGACTGCTTCCTTCTTCTATTCTTTCATATTCTCTTTTCATTCTTCATTTATTACTCTTTATTTTATAACAATATAGTATTTCTTTTTGGAGCTAATTTTTGGATAATATATATATATATATATTAATTCTCGTGCATAAGGCTTTACATTGTATTTAGTTTAGCTATTGAGTACAATTTGTAGTAGCTTAATCATTAATATTAATATTTAGTAAAACTAATTTTGTTGTTGTTATTAGAATATAAAATTTTCAAGAAAGATATATTTTATTTGAATGTATGATTTGAAGAGACAATAATAATTCATACTTATCCATCCACTCATATCTATACATTTAAATTATGGAATGAGTCATAAATAGATAGTTTTAATATAAATGGATCATAAATTACTTCAACTCATTTTAATCTACCAACACATGGATGGATTATGGTTGTATATGGATACTCATTTAAATCCATATATAAATTTAAAAAAGAGAATTTTACATAAAATACTAAATTTTAACTTTTTTTTATCAAAAATACTATCACTTTTAATTTTTCCATTTTTACTGAACTTATTTTCATTTATCCTATTTTTTCAATTTTATATATTTTTTTTCTTCTATCCTTTGTTCTTCTTGATCTGGTACTCTCATCTAAGATATACCCAATAAGAAGAGGAGGAGTAGCTTGTCAAAGACCACAAACCACCGGTACCGTCCTTAAACCTACTGATCCGCAGAGAAGCTTTATTCTTCCTTGATCAAAGGCATCGTTTGATTCTGATTTCCACGGCATGAGAGTGATTTTTAAAGAAAACCAAGGAAATCCCAGGAAATCGTGTCGTCTTACAGTTATAAGCTCAGGTTGGTCCAGATCTGATTTAGATTTTCTTTTCCCTTGTTTAAAAAGCAGTAAAGGGATTTCTCTCAGAAAAATACCTCGAACTGTCATCACGATTGAAAGAATGGAAAAATTAATCAAACTCGTCATCGTATTTTTAATTCTTTAGCACCGAGAAACCCAAAATACTATGTATAAAAACAAAATAAAACCATAAATTGAAGGAAAAAATATTCTCAAGATATATGAAGGCATGTAGAAAGGTTTACAAACTGTTTATTTGAAAACGTGTGATGTTTTAATTTTTTTTGTTGAATTTTATATGTAATTGAATCAAGAATTCTCTAAAGTATCTTTAAGATATTGCCAAATGTATCTCCAAAGTATATCCAAGATATTCCCAAAAAATTTCTCATAAGAAATTCTTTGATAATTACCAAAATATACCCAAAGTATTTCCAAGATATTACGAAATGTATACCAAATTATTTGTTTGAAATTTTTGTGATGTTTTGAATTTTGATTGAATTATATTCTTCTTCTTCTTCTTCAATAATTTAATTGTTCTTGTTCTTATTATTTTATTTCTTGTTCTTCTTCTTCTTCAATAATTTAATTATTCTTGTTCTTATTATTTTATTATTTTTTAGTAAAAATTGAACCAATATATTCTCAAAATATACCGAAAATATACCGTTTAGGCATATTTTGAGATGATTTTGAGATTTAGGTACTGTTGTAATTTTAGAAAATTATTTTCATAAAATTGAAAAAAAATTGAGTGCCGGTGAAAATATAAATAGGTATATGTTTTTTAGTATTTCTGTAAAATTCCCTATAAAAAATAACTTAATTTTTTTACTCCAAATTTTTATTAAATTTCTTATAATTTTTTTTTTTTTGAGAAAAACTGCTTAACATATTAATCATTTTTAGCATTTTTTATATATTTACATAAAAATTTTCAATGTTATTTTTTTCTAAATTTTTTAATTAATAAAAAATAAATTATGTGATTTTGTAGTTAATATATATTAATTATAGGTTTTACTAGAAAAAATTAATATCTTTACTGTTAAAAAATTAATTTTCTTGAAGTTTTTGTCAGAAAATTTTTTTAAATAATAATTATACATTTAAACTGTTACATTCGATTATTTGGAGCAGTGATTGATGCATACAAATCGAAATCGAATAAGTCAAGATGACTGAAATTGAGCATCTTGTTTCCTAAACAGCACCGATATAATCAGAGTTTAATTATGAACTCCAAGAAAGTGAAGAATTAGTATACGTATTTGTAATACTAAGTTATCAAGCGAAACTGATAAAAGAGACAAAATTGAAAATTTATAATTTTGGTCCAACAAGCGAGTTATGAGCCGAACATATGGGAATGTAGGGCATATTAAGATAAGTTTGTAAGTAATATTATATGTCAAAATTTCTCCATTTTGAGTCTCAAATTGATGTAATAAAATCCAAATTCTAGTTAAATTTTAGATATATTATGTTTATGTATTAAATGAGCAAATGAGTGGGTTATAGTGGGTTAGGATCAAATGGGTATAGTTACCCATATAATAATTAAATGGATCATAAATGAGTTAATAAGTGGCAAACAACCCAATCCATTTAGACCCAACCTATACCCACCCATTTGCCACCCATATAAATGATATACGAATTATTTATTATAATTAAGAAAATAAAAATAATAAATTATAAATAAGTTTAAATAAATATATATAATTTGTAAATAAAATCATTATTTTAATATAATTTATTAATGCACTTGAGAACTTCAAGCCATAAATTTTCCTTAATGGAAATTGTATGTTAATTGATTTGTATGCAACGATAGCGTATTGAGATGATGTTTACTTAATTAATATTAATTTTAATTGAAAAAACACGTTTAAACTAGCCGTTGTCATTTTCTTGAGCTTAATTAATTTGAGCTGTTAGGTTTCATAAGTATAATTTTTAGCCATTTCTTATTGCGAATATGTCCAGATTGGTCTTTCGAACCTCACTGTCCACAAGATAATTATTAATTAATATCCAGATTTATTTCATTAAAATAACTTCCCAGCAATTTTTAGATATGTTACCAAAAAGTTGACATCGTAGCTAGTATATCACCATAAATTTGATATAACAGTTAATATATTATCAGAAATTTGATGTGATAATTGATGTGTAAATTGAAACCGGCCGGAAGTAATTTTAGTTAAATAAAAATATAGTTTAATAATTTTTTTAGAAAAAAAATTTTATAATTTTGCAGCAATAAAAATAAAATTTAGTAGCGATATATATGAAATTATGCTTTAATGTCTAGTTAGGAGTGTAGTCAAGTCGATACAATGTCAGACTTGAGTTCGACTTGATCAAGCTTATTTTTAATTGTTTGAAACTTAACCTAAAAAATACTCGATAAACCTTGATTGAACTAAACAAATTTAATAAATAGTATACTCGGTTCGATTCGACTTGAAATATATTAATTTGACTCTATTAAGCTCAAATAAATTTAAATTTAATTGACAATAAATTATCTATTAAAAAATTTTAACAAACAAAATAATATCCATAATAAAAATACAACATGAATAACATCCATAAATAAACAATATTTTAGAGTTTTATCTCTTCCGTGACCTCCAATAATTTCAATAACAACAATATCAATATAATCATCCTTCTTTCATTTTGGAAAAAAAAAAGCTATTAAGTGGCAAACTTTAGCAATCAATATATGCTCTCAGATAGAAAGTTTATATTATAAGCCAATATAGACGAGATAAAGGAGATGCACATTATCAATAAAAATAATTTGCTTATTAAAAAAAAAAAAGTGATGTGCATTGGTAATGAGTCAATGTCTAATGACCCATCACTCACCAACTAAAAGCCCTGTAGTGGGACTTTGGTTACAGAAAATAGTTGGTGTGTGACCGAAGTCACATGTCTTGATGCTGCAACTTTCCTCCTCTTTTTTTTCATATGATATATAGCTAATTGAGAAAATAAAGAGTATATTATTCACCTGTCATATAAAGGTAAGAGCCCATATCGAATATTATTCATCTGTCACGCGCACAACTCTGCAAGTCACATTCTAAGCATTCATTCTATCACATGCGCGACATTCATCACACATGCGATGACCTGTTTCTTGCAGAATCGTAGAATACATCTAAATTGGAGGTTTTTGAGTTGGAATAGGAAACAATAAGATCTTTTATTTAGGAGTATTTGTTTTTTCTCTTTGGAAAGACTCTTTATATATAGATTAGTGAGAGATTAGGGTGGAGGAGATTTTTATTATTTTCTCAAATTACTTTTATTTTTCCAACATTGTTCTTTACACCATGAGTGACTAAACTTCTATTTTGTGGTTGAAGGATAATGAAGCTTTGATTCTACCATAATTAATGAGATCTAATTGATTTATTTGGTGTTCATATATCTTGGGTATTTATATATTTTCTGCACTTTCTTAAAATGATTATCTTTAATTGATTCAACAAAAAGGTCTATTGTTTGATTGATGAAATAGTCTATAGCTAATTAGATCTTTCAAATTCGTAATTGTTCGTTTGGTTTAATATAAGTGACAATTAATGTACATTGATCATGGACAATTTTTTGAATTATGTTATGAAGGTATATAATTTGATTTAAATGAACCAAGCTTATGAGTTTGTTGATTGGAATTGGGTCTCACTAGATCTTAATGCTATAGGTAGATTAAATCCTAAGAGTTTATTTATGGTTATCTATTGATTAGAGAAGTAATCAAAGAGTTTGTCTTGATTATCGAAACATTAAGGAGAGATTGACTATTAGGGATTGTTAATAGCTATAACTAATTTATTCATGAATATATGAACTTGACTCTTGCATCAATGATCCATTACATGAATCAAGGCTGATTTATTCCTTTAACCTGAAATCTTCTCTATTGATTTTTAGTCGTTATCTAATTTGCTATTTTTTTTATTCTTTGTGTTTTCAATAAATCCAAACTCCCATTTTTATTGTTTTTCAGTAAATTTATCATACCAATCCTTGTGGATACGACCTTACTCACTGCTATATACAAATTTATATTTTTAGAGTAAGATTTATTTTTGTTGAATTCGACACCCATCGTAATCATGTGCAAATAATGCATAGACATTGATCAATAATCAACAATCCACTAATGAATAGTGTTTACACTAATGAGTAGTGTTTACATTTAATTATTGGCCTTAGCCCTTTTGTATTCCTTCTAGTGCTAGAAAATATCAGTCTAGATTATTAGCTTCAGAGTACTCAATAGATTATATATGAATGCAAATTATTCATAATTAATATTAATGATGAATAATTTTCTTTCACACAGACTAAATTATATGTTTATTATATACAAGTTATATTAATATTATATGATACAAAATCCAGCACAAATTTAATTTAATTTTAATGATGAAACCAAATTTTGTAATATTAAATGAACATAAGAATGTATTTTAATAATGTATTGATCAATATTAAGAAATACGATATTTTTCTTAAGATATAACATATTTAAATATCAGCGAAATTAGTAAGAAAAAATAAAGAAATATGTTGTTCTTGCAACTACCAAATAGTAGCAACGACATTGTTTGTATGTTATATGTAGGTTTTCTAGGTTATATTTGTGGTATATGATACGAATTCCTACATTTATTTGCATTTTAATTTGTTTCTACCCTACAAACCAAGTTATATGTTTGTTATATGGATGTTATATTGGAGTTATATGTTACGAAATCCTACACGAATTTTATTTTATTTTTAATGATAGAAACCAAATTTTGTAACACCTAGTCATATGGCTAATTCACTTGCTTTTTTTACTAGAACAAAACATTAGTAGACATTCCAACAGCCTCCCCATCTTCTTTTCTGTATTAAATAAGTAAAATAGCATGATTAATTTCAACCGGAAAAAAAAAACTTAACGAAACAAGCTAGAGATCACAATTATCTAAAACTCTCTTGTCCAAATTCCTTATACAAAATTAATAAATTAGAGTATAAGCTAATGTTTTCCTAATGCTATAATCAAATAAAATTTAGCTCCATTAGTCATATACTAAATGCTTAGTTAAACAAACAATCCAAGAAAAGCCAAACAGATTAAACTAAACCCTAATTTGCAGAAAAAAAATAAATAGATAAATAAAAAATTCTCTCAAATTAAATTAAAGCATTAATTAATGAAACCCATCTCACATAATAATAACTTTTAGACCAAAGAAAAGAGAAGGGAAGGAGAAACTGTAAAACATGTAGGATTAGTTTTAGATATTAATATTTGGAAAAGTAATTGTTGCAAAACAATTGAAATTAATATAAGAATTAGAATTATCACTATGTGTTTCTTCATCTTCTTCCAATTATGTGAATCAGTGACCTCTATAAATTTCTAGTGGTAATGCTTCACTTTGGCCTGTTGGCAAAAAGTGATTTGATGCACCCTTTCAATGATAATTGTTTTTCCTAATCGAACCAAGGACATCCTCGCACCTAGACAAGAGAAAAATTGGTGATAGTAAAGTGTCTATTGTTATAATAAACCTTAAATCACAATTGAGCTATTAATTGCAAGAAAAAAATCACTCAACAACCCAAATAACTTAAGAAAACTCGAGCTCTTTAAGAAATACAAAGTTGAAGTAAGTGAGAGAAAGAGATAGCTGAAAATTAATGCACAATAATGATCTGAAGTAATTTGTACTTAAGCAATTGTTCTTTTATCATATACAGTCATAAATATGAAGTATTTATATTATCTTGAAGTATTGTAGCCATTGGGGGTGCATCTATTGCGCTTATAGCCGTTGAACTACCTCATTAATGATGCATGTGCCTAGATTCATCGTAATGATGAAACCGTTCACGGTCATAAAGCATTTTAGCTTAATAAAATTGAATTTTCCACTGTACTTTCATGATCATGAAGGATGCCTTCACGACCGTGAATCATGTCTTAGTGGTGAAAGGTGCTCGTAAAGGCTTTTGAATCATTTGGACAAAGTTTTCATGGTCATGATACAATCTTTCATGGTCATGACAAAATCCTTCATGGTCATGAAGCCTAGTGCTGAAGCCTATCTTTTGAAACCCTTTTTGATCCAATATTGATTTTCAAAGCTCTTTAAAGGTTTTGCTTGATTATAATTGACCTATTTAAGACTTCAACAGTTGAAATGATTAAATATTTATTCCATAATTATTTATAATAATCAAAATGACAGAAATAACCCTCAAGGTTCAACAATCTCCCTTTTTTTTATGGTGACAAATAATTAAGTAATGTGGCTAAGGAGAAAAAGTTCTCCCCCTCAACAAATGCATATAAATAATAACGTTTAAAGTAGATAAACAAGCCATGGTATTCAAACATATAAAATCAAGTTATAAAGAATTCAAGCCAAATAAAATGAAAGCCTAACCTCATTATATCCAAAATTTCCATATATATATATATATATATATTAACAAAATAGGCCTTGGAAAAAAAATATAGGCCACATATACAAAAGATTAGCATGTTAGCATAATAACATGATTAATATATTAGCCACATATTCAAATTCTCCCCCTTTGGCACCAATAAAAAGAACCAAAGCTAAAAGGAAGAAATAGGCACATGTAAACAAAATATAAATGTGTCCTATAATTAGTTAAGTACAATTATCAAGTTTTGTATTCAAAATTAAGGAAAAAAAGATAAATGTCAAAAGGAACTAGGAAGGAGGAGGATGACAATCATAAAAAGCCATAATCTTTGACTCAAGAGAGGCAAGGCGAGTCTCAATGCGCTCCTTAAAGGCTCTAGAGCGATCAAAGAACTGTTATGCAAACATATCAAAGCGCTGATTGAAGCGGGAGATAATTTGATGAACCATATCAGGTGTGGAAGGCTTTCCACTAGCAGCTGCATCACCGGGAGTCTCTCTACCAACGGTCTCATCCATATCTTAAGGCTTATCACCCTCAGGTACCTCAAGCCTAGCTCTCTTTCTAATTTTACCATGCCAATTGGCCTTAAACTCAGCTGAATCACCCTTAGCCAAAATAATCTGATCTGAATGATCCTTAAGCCTAAAGTGCATCTCCCCTCTAAATGTGATCCTAACTGATGCTCCCATTCTGACTTAGGAATCAATATCTAACTTGTTTGAAGGAGAGGCTAGAATACGCTCATAATATATACTATCAAGATCAATCAAAACTAGGGAAACAGCTAAGTGTGTCATATAACTCCCAACAAGAATCTCACCAACAGTCTTAGTAGCAATATGATAGAGTTGAGTTACAAACCATTTACTAACAGCAATAGGCTTGTTATTCTTAGCATAATAGAGAAAAATTAACTCATATTTCCTAATAGTGCCATTGCTATCACGTCGGGCAAAAATACTATAAGTCAGAAATCGATGCATATATTTTAAAGTAGCAGACTTAAGATAAGTGCTCTTAGCTAATTTAACATCCCAAGTACAACTAGTGGCAATAGAATGCCAATCACAAGGGGGAGAAAACTCCTTATCATCAGATTCATTCAACAAACCTTTAGTAGGAAGTCTAAAAATGACAGCAAACATAGAAGCAAATAAAGAATGGCTCATTTTATATAGCCTAAAAGTCAAAGTCCCAACAGAGTTCACATTAATAGTGCTTAAAAACTCCAAAGTTAAATCCCTAAATCTAGGTTTGTAAATATCCACAAACTCAAGCATACCTAAAGTAGTCAATAAATCTGTAACCTCTTATATCAACAGAGCTCACAGTCTCCCAATCAAAATACCTAAAGCTCAAAAAAAGACGAGATCTTAAGTTTTGTACCTTGGATGAGCAAAAGATGGGAGAATATGAAACATAGGGTCTCCATGGTTTTACCATTAGTAGATTTCAGTTTACCCTTACCCTTGGAAGTTTCACCTTGAGAAGCCATGTGTCTCAACCGTGCCAAAAAATCAAAGAAAATGTGAAAATGGGTGTTGAAATCATGAGAGGAGTATTTAAGACTTAGAGAAAAAGGCCTAAAATGGAAATGGAGGGCGGAGTTGAAAAACTCAAAATACCCACAAAGAAAAAATGCAATTTTTGAAGAAAAAGAGTAGGGAAATCGTGTTTACATAGAGATTAATAGAAGAAAACAAATTTAAATTATGAAAAAGGTGAAGAATGGAGTGAGAAAATGAGAGAGAAAACAAAAGAAATAGTGAACTCCAAAAGGAACGAAAAATGTGTTTTTTGGTGAGAAAAAGAGATGAAATCATGTTTAATGGAGAAAATAGGTAGAAAAAGGAAAAAATTTGAGAGAAATAGGGAGAAAAATGAGAGAACATGGTGAGGAAAAGAGAAAGAAATGGTGAAAGAAGAGAGAATGAAGGGACAGTGGGAGGTTGAAGAAGTGAGGAGGAGAGAGAAAAAAGAAAGAAAAAAAAATAAATTTATAAGGTTGATTTCGTGTGTCACAACCGTGACATATAATGTCATGCCCATCACACATAGCTTAACGGTAATTTGGCCGTGCTGGTTGTGAATTGTGCTAGACTGCTTGTTGGTCTGGCTTTTGTGTCACACTTTCATGATTGTGACACTGACTGTGAAATACTTTTGTGAAGGGGACTGTAAGGTAGATAAAAATACTAAAAATTGAGGATTTTTTAGGCACAAAAAGCACACATCAAAAGGGTATGATTTTGGACACAAAATTGGACTTAAAAAATAATTATGGGGACTAAAATAAATGTATGATTATCATCATCAAGCATCAAATGACACTCAAGATTCACAATTATGCTAAAAATTAAAAAACATCACAGTGACTTACCATCCAACATGTCAATTTCTCTTTTAATGAAGTTCAATCTTTCCTCACCAAGAGGTTTAGTAAAGATATCAGCAATTTGGTTGATGGTATCTATAAATTCAAGCATAATATCACCTTTGTTCACATTATCATATAAGAAATGATGTCTAATATCTATGTGTTTTGCTCCTTGAATGTTGAATTGGATTCTTAGAAAGATTAATAGCACTCGTATTACTACATTTAATAGGAATGTTATTAAAAGCCAATCCAAAATCCTTAAGTTATTGTTTTATCCATAATACTTGTGTATAACAACAACCGATGGCAACATATTTGGCTTTGGCGATGGATAATGCCATAAAATTTTGCTTCTTACTAAACCAAGAAACAAGGGAGTTTTCCAAAAATTGACAAGTACCCAAAGTATTTTTTCTATCAAGAATACTCCTGCCATTGATCCACATTTGATTAAGCCATAAGATCAATGACATGCACTTAAGATACCATAAGCCTAAAAGTTGTGTGCTAATCAAATACTTCAATACCTTTTTAATAGCATGCAAATGAAACTCTTTAGGACAAGATTGAAAACATGCACTTAAGCATACAACATATATAATATCGTGTAAGATTACCAATCATACCTTGATATTTCTTTTCATTAACTTGCTTGCCATTCTCATCTTTGTCAAGTTTGATGGTGGTACTTATAGGAATTTTGCTTGCCTTAGCTCTATCTATCCCAAATCTTTTTAGCAAATTCTTGGTGTACTTAGCTTGATTGATGAAGATCCCATCCGGACATTGTTTGATTTGGAGTCCAAGGAAGAACTTAGGCTCCCCTATCATGCTCATCTCAAACTTACTTTGCATACACTTAGAGAATTCTTCACACAAGTACTCATTAGTAGCACCAAATATAATATCATCCATATAGATTTGCACAATGAGAATGTCATGCTTATGCCTTTTGATGAAAAGAATTGTATCAATCTTGCCTTTTGAAAATCTATATTGTAAAAGAAAATTACTTAGCCTTTCTTACCAAGCTCTAAGGGCTTGCTTCAAGCCATATAAAGCTTTGGTAAGTTTAAAAACATGATTTGGAAGATCATATAGGTTGTTCAATATAAACTTCCTCCTTAATATAACCATTAAGAAAAGTACTTTTTACATCCATTTGATATAACTTAAAATCCATGTATGATGCAAATGTAAGCAACATTCTAATGGCTTCCAACCTTGCAATGGTGGCAAGGGTCTCATCATAGTTTATTCCTTCTTCTTGGTTATAGTGTTTAGTCACTAACCTTGCTTTATTCCTAGTAATGGCACCACGTTCTTCAAGTTTATTTATAAACACCCACTTAGTGCCAATAATAAGATAATTCTTAGGCCTAGGGACTAAAATCCATACCTTTTTCTCTTAAATTGGTTAAGTTATTCTTGCATGGCAAGCACCCAACTCTCATCACACAAAGCATCATCAACATGTTTAGGTTCAATTTGAGAGATAAAGGCTAGACTATTAAGTTGCTTAAAAGAGTGTCTAGTAGTTAACCCTTTTGATGGATCACTAATGATAAGGTTTTTCTTGAATTGCCACTCCTTAGGTAGACCTTCATGATGTTGAATTTGAGGTACCATTAGTGCATTTTCAACTTCATCCTTGGGAGGATCAACTACCATTATCTCTTGACAATCATTTAAAGGTTGGCTTTGATCATTGGTTCATTATTGTTGAATTGGCTCTTTAAATAAACCTACACCATCATCAACTACCCTTCTTGGCTCAAGGGGGTTTATTTCATCAAATACAACATGCATAAATTCTTCAACAAGTAAGGTTCTTTTATTAAAGACTCTATAGGACCTGCTAGAGTTTGCATAGCTAAGGAAAATACCTTCATCGGTTCTAGCATCAAATTTTCTAAGATTATCCTTGGTATTTAATGTAAAGTACTTGCATCCAAATACTCTTAGATATGAAATATTAGGCTTTCTACCATTCTATAGCTTATAAGGAGTTTTGTTTAACAAAGGTCTTATGAAAAATCTATTTGAAATGTAGCATACGATATTAACGGCTTCGATCCAAAAGTACTTAGGAAGATTATACCCATTGAGCATAGTTCTAGCCATCTCAACTAATGTCCTATTCTTCCTTTCAACAACTCCATTTTGTTGAGGTATTCTTAGGGAAGACAAGTTATGATTAATACCCATTTCAAAATAAAACAACTTAAAAGAATCATTTTCAAATTCTTTTCCATGGTTACTCCTAATAGAAGAGATCTTAAAACCTTTTTCATTTTGAATACATTTTGCAAGAATTTCAAAGGCATTAAAACTATCATCCTTATGAGTAAGAAAGGACACCCAAATAAATCTAGAGTAATCATCCACAATCACATATGCATAGTGTATTCCACCAAGGCTAGTAACTCTACAAGGTCCAAACAAATCCATGTACATTAATTGAAGGGGTCTAGAGTACTTACCTTGTTCTTTGGTTTGAATAAGCTTTTTACTTGTTTTCCTATTTGGCATGCTCTACAAACCTTGTCTTTTGGAATTTGACTTTGAGTAAGCCAATGACTA
>CATIWF010085884.1:0-19766 GCA_949630135.1 Balakata baccata
TTATAAATTCTTTAAAAGAAATTCTTTGAAAATAGTTTAGAAATATTTAATAAATACTTTAGTAATTTTCAAAAAAAAAAATGAAGAGAAAACAAAATTAAATAACAATATCAGAAACTCCATTGAAATTTATAAATATCATCCATAATTGCAATACACATAAAAATAGGAAATTATAGCTGCAAATAATCTTAAATCTTCAAAATCTAACAAACAATTAAAAGTTTAAAATTGAAATTTCAAACCAAAAGAAAATATTTGACATGCAGACCAGCAAAAGAAAAGGAAGAGAAGAAGAAAAAATTGGGAAACTAGGAGCGAACAAGCTACGGTTCAATGGCCAGCAATCACTTACTACCTTCCCTTCCTTCATCTGTTAGAACGCCATCGTTTGCTTCATGGATGTCGCATCCCTCAGTTCAATTTCAGTGTCCAAAATTTTCTAGCCTGCTTTAGCCTCACTCTCGTGAAATTTCTCTTCTTTCTTCTTCGTCTCCTCTACAATGGTCAGCTAATAAAGGAAGGAGGTTTTTCACATTATTCGTCGTCGTCGACGAGGGATCGGTAGCCGCGGAAGAGATTGACGGGGAGGAGAATGCAAGTGAAAGCGACGACGACGATTTGGGCCGTCCATGGAAGAAACAGCCAAGACCATGTGAACTATACGGTAAAAAAGAAATTATTTTCGGATAGATTGAAAATATGAAAAAACGGAGATAAATTTGTAAATAAAAGTAAAAAGAAGCTAACTGTGCAAAAATTCCTCCAGAAAAAATTCCAAACCAACAGATAAAAAGCCCAAGTGCAAATTTACAATTCTTTTAGTCAAATATTTTGGGAATCGCTATATATGATTAAGTCTGCAGTTAGTTCTGGTGTTAGCTTCTGTTATTGCATATTGAAAACTCCTGTGCATTGGATTTACAGTTAAAAAAAGTATGAAGTAAACTAGCCACACAAAAAAAAATCGAAACCAGTAGCCTTCAATACGGCTATGCCTATTTATTTTGCATCAGAACGTGCATTTCCAGCTAATGAAAAACAAAGCAAAATTTGTTAGATTTTAATAATTTTTAGCCGATACTAGTTGAGCAAAAGAATTGCAACAAACGCAGAACAAATACATCTCAGTAATCTTATATCATGTCATGCAAATAAAGCCATGAAATGCGGGACAATATTACAGGGTCATGAACTCATAGCTGCTGATTGAGATATGCGTCTCTTGGAGATCTCGGACTCATCATTCCTGAAACAGTTTCTGAAACACCTGAGACCGTGTTCTTCAACCACGATGTGCTCCTACTCAACCAGCCGGTCTGTGCTTGTTCTTGTACTTCAAGCATGCCCTTCTTCTCTTCCTCCAGCAGTATGTCAAGCCACCTCTTGGCCATGAAAGTTTTGACAGCCTCAACCCCCTCCTTCACGATCTCCACTGGTGGAATCACAAGAGGATTTTGCTCCAAATTCAATTTGGTTAAATTATCCAGTCGGCCAAAAGTATCAGGTAGCGCCTGAATCTGGTTGTTGCTGAGATCAAGTTCCTTAAGGTTTGTCAATTCGCCGAAGGTGTCAGGGAGTTCAGTCAGGTCACTGAAATTACTGCTCAAATTGAGAATCTCAAGGTTTGTCAATCTCCCAATGGAAACCGGAAGGCCTTGAAGCTCATTAAAGTGAGCATCCAGGTGCTGCAGAGATCTCATCTCACCAACTGATGTGGGAAGAGATCGAATTTTGTTCAACTGGATTGACAGCTTCTTCAGACTCACCAACTCATACCCAATATTAGTTGGCAAGTATGTAAGACGGTTGAAGCTCACGTCCAACTCCAGCAATGCCCTAAACCATCAAATGTACATGGTGAATAAAAGGATATCTGGTCAAAAATGAATTTATTTGCAATAGATTAAGCTTACCTGCAATGACAAATGGAGTCGGGTAAGGACTGTAGCTTATTGCTGGAGACATTAAGAAATTTCAAGTTATGTAGCAATCCAATAGAATCTGGTAACGCTTCCAAAAGATTTGAAGCAAGATTGAGTTCCTCAAGATCTTCTAACCCAGCTATTGAGTCAGGGACAACCTGTTACCCTTGCACAGGTTACACAAATGCAAGTAAATCCAAATCAACATTAAGATAATTAAAAAAAAAAAAGAAGAAGAAGCTCAACCATGCCATAATAAGTAAACTAAGCATTTGTTTAATTAAATCATCGGACAAGGAAAAAGAAGTATTTTCAAAAAAAAAAAAAAAAGGTATTTTCAAGAGTCACAAGACATAAAACACCATCATTCCTTATAAATGAAAAGAAAAGTCTTGGTTTAGTGGGATATGAAATGGCTGCAGTTTTATACCCAGTCAATTAGTGTGAGATTGTTCTTATCTCTATTTCAGGTTTAAATATAGAAAATCAAGCAATTTGATAACAAACGTTCTATGTTTAGAAGCCTAAAAAGTGTCTAGCCACTAAAAGAAAAATAAAGGCGACTGAGCGAGTACATCCTTTGATTTGAGAAAGGGCAACTTATTTGTGCACTGTTACATACTACATGACAACCTCATTTAGCTGAACCTCTTACTGTGTATTCATATGACCGTTTCATTTTGGACACAACCAATGGTGAGTTATGTGAGAAAGTTTAGTAAGAAATTCAGAACTAAAATGTTTGACCATAGGCACTGGGTCTCATTTAACATTATCCCAAAATATACACGACATTCAATTAACAACTGATTGTTTTATTATGAAATGTACACAAAACTCCATCAATCTTCCCAAGCTTTCCATAACAGCAAACATAGGTCACAAACGTATGATTTTGTTTTATCATGAAATATACACGACACTCAATTAACAATACTGGTAGATCTTATTTTACCACGAAATGCACACAACACTCCTTCAATCTTCCTATTCTTTCCATAACAACAAGTGATTGATCTGCATAAAAACTCCATAAACTCAAATAGTCTTAAGGATGTAGCCGAGATATTGTCAGATTTTTTTCAGTTCAAGTATTCAAGACTGTAGGAAATGATCCATTTTCAGTATCTCGGCAACCAAAATGCATACTTGGTGTACTTCCGAAGTACAAAATCTGCAAAGTATGGCAAAGATATAATGTATTCCAAAGTAAAAAATTAGAGTAAGAACATGCATATTCTAAGAAGCAACGGACTAAATATAATAATCTTTACCAAAATCCTAGAACCTCACCTCCATCTACACTACCTAAAAGAAATGCAATGCAACGGTCGAAACCAAGATTAGATAAATAATTTCCGGAATTTATTCACAAACAATAACCATCAGCTCATACGCCTAAAGAATCCATAATCTATTGGTTCAGAATTCCATCATAATTACAGCAAACATAACCAAAGCCAACGTTCACAAGTGGCTCTCCATATATAAACTTCAATATGTTTATCTGCCTATGCTGAAAAGCTAAACCGTAAAACAAGAGTATCACTTCTATCTCCAGCAACTAAAATCACAAGAAGGAATAAAAAGGAAGAAGCAAGCTAACCTCCAGCTGATTATTCGAGAGATTAAGCACTTTCAACCCATTAATTTTTCCAAAAGCTTCGGGCAAAAACCTCAATCTCCGATTGGACAAATCGATCCTCTCAAGAACCTTTCCAGACGCATCTTGGAGTATTCCTACCACTTCTTCGTTCACCTGCTCGCTCACTACCCGATTATCATCATCCTCCTGTCCTGTCTCCGCTCTCTCATAAATCTTAACCAACCTCTTCTCTGCCTCCTCCAACATTTTCTCGTATGCCTCATGCATCTCGTCTAATTGCAATATTGTCTTGTACAAAGCCTTCACTTTCTCCGCAGATTGTCGACACTGTTGTTCCTTATCGGCTAAGTGCGAGCGCCATTGAAGCCTGTCGACATCGACCGGCCGGGGTGAGCGGACGATTTCTTCGAGCTGTTTGGAGAGGTCAGATTCGATTTCAGATAGTTTTATTTTGGCAGTGTCGACAGTCTCATGGTCGGGACGGGGACCGAGGGTTTGGAGGATTGATCGTGTCTGGGCCACATCAGAGATAGCATGAGTCATGGAAGCGAGGAGTTTAGGGTCGGTTAAGTGGGGTAATTGGGAAATGATAGGCGTTTGACTCGAGGAGGGATAGGAAGGAGCGCATGGCGGTGGCTGCTCAATGTCGACGGCGATATCAGAGGCGGTGGAGGGGGATTTGGGGGCGAGGGAGGGAAGTCGGGCCATGACGTAGGAGAGGATAGGGAAAGATTTCGGATTCGGATCCATAGTTATGATGGGAGAGGAGTTGGAGTGTGGGGATGGAAATTTGGAGAAGGAAAGAGCAGAAATTGTTGTTAAACGAATCGATTATTTCAATGTTGAAGATGAGTGAGTGAGTTTTTTTTAAAGCTCTGCATCTGCGTCGCTGTTCTGTTCAGTGTTCTTTTTTGTTTTTGGCGTTGATGGCGAAAAGGATGCGAGTCCGGATAATTGGATAGGCATTACTTGCGAGCGATTTGGTCAAATTACACAATTCACGGCATCTTCAATCCGCTTATATTTTTTATTTTAAAAAATTATTTCATAAAAAAAATTTAAATAAACTCCCTGTTTTTTAAATTTAAATAAAATTTAGGTTTAACTCTCTGGATAATTAAATTTTATATCTCAATTTTTTTTTACATATATTCTTTTTTTTATTGATTTTTTAAAAAAATATGTTTCTTTTTTTATAATAAAAATTATTGATTTTTTTCTTTTAATAAATATAAATTTATATAAAATAAAATAAAGAGATCTATTTTATTTTTATATTTAAAAATATGCTATACTACATACCCTCTATTCCATTATGTATCCAAAATTGGTGTGAAAGCTTTTCTGGATTATTTTAATTTTTTTGTTTAGTATAAAATCCTATCAATTGCGTGTAATTACTTATGGAGAAACTGATTTTACTGAATTTGGCAATACTCGTACGACTTGATTAATATTTTCACGTAGACTAATCAAGATCTTCACAAGCAAAATTTCCTCATGGCCTACACCAATTAATGCACCGATACAACTTTCATGAAAATTGAAGTCAAAATTTGCAATCATTGTGACAATCATATACATTCTAGAAAAAAGAATATTAATTCTTAAAAAAATAATCTTTTTTATACATTTTTCGTCAATATTATTATTTTTTTAAAAAAATTAGTCTGTTGTATCATGTTTTTACATTTTTAAATATATATATTATGCTAAATAAAATATGCTATTTATGTGCAATTTTAAGTATAGATTCATAACGCTGTTAAAAAGATATGATATGATACTTTTCTCTTTCCATTATGACAATTTCACAACCTCTCTTATTTCTTTCTCTCTCCCCCTATCTCTCTCTTGCCATGCTAATCCCCTTCAAATCCTTCCAAAAATATTCTTCAAATCACTAGCAAATCAAAATTAAAATTAAATATTTAGAATTGCTTGTAAAAACAGATTTTAAAATTTTTGAAATTTTTTAATTTAATTTACTGATATTTTTAATTTTTTATAAATTATTTTTTTCAAATATATTTAAAAAAAAATCTTATTTTTCTGATTCTATCCTAAAAGGATTTCAAAACTAAAAAACATTAAAAATATAAAATTTGTTCGCAAAAGCCTTTTTTTGAAACTCCATGCAAACACCCCCTAATTAATAAACAAAACTCGGATCCTAAAACAAATCAAGATTACCATTGATAACCAGAAATCCAAACCAACATGAAAAATCGAAATTCCCACGGTTCATAAACATAAATCTTTACAAGTAATCTCAAAATCAAATTCCAAAAGAAAATCCAAAATTCTATACTGTAAACAAACTCATCTGAACATTAACAAAGAAAGAACAAAAGAAGAAAACCCATCTGAACCTAAAAATGAGTTTGAACTGATGATTCCAAAAGAAAATCCAAACATCTAAGCTGATAACAAATCCATATGAACATTAACAAAGAAAGAACAAAAGAAAAGAAATGGGTTTGAGGGGTTAGGTTAGAGAATGATGAATAGACGGCTGAAAGCTTTGACGGAGTCGATCAGCGCGAGAATGAAATCAAGTTGAAGCAAGAATCGAAGCTCAAATTCTACAATTGATGACGGAGATTGAATCGCTGAGATCTCAAGAATTGAAGATGAAGTTGAGACAACCAAATAGCCCGCTTTGATTCATTCCTTGACTCGGTACTCACTCGGCTTCTTCATCATTGACGGAATCGACAACTCTTCATGTTCAGACAAAATCTAAAACGGCTGTCGGTAAATTAGCGAAGGTGAGGTGACGGAGATCAGAGAGAAGATGGGGAGGTGGAGCAGATAGGAAGAAGAGAAAAGGAGCATAAAGAGAAGAAATAAAGAAAGAGTGAAGAAATGCAAAGAGAGAAAAAAATAATTTTCATTTGAATTTTTTATTTTGGTCAACTGCCATGTAGGATAAAAAATATCACATCACATTTTTTTAACAGTGTTATAAATGTATAATTAAAATTGTTAACGCCCTAAATTATATATTTTATTTTGCGAAAAAAAATACATCCTTAAAAATATATAAAGGCAAAATTATAGGCCTATTTTTATATTTTTTCCTTAATTTTTATAAAAAAAATATATCTTTCTTATATTAAAAATCTGAATAAAGAGATGTTGGTAACGTCGAGACTTTTTATTATTATTATTATTTCATAAACCCTAAAAAAATAGACCCCATTGCTATGAATTTAACAAATAACTATACATTCCTATCACTATCAGCAGCCAAAAAGCCTCCTGCGCTAATAATTATTGTGGGGACAGTAGGGGGAAGAGCACTGAGACTGAGAAGACACTTGTAACATCTATGAACTAGCATTGCTCATCACTTTTAACGTTTTCCGAAAGTGATTAAGAAACGTTGCTATCCCGTTGAATTGCAAACAGAACTTCTCTCTCAAGCAATTCAAATATCTCCTTCAACCTATGTGTGAATTTCTCACTTACGTTTCGGGTGATCCTTTGCTGGAACTTGGTGCTTTTCAACCACGTAGTTCCAACATAAACATCGCACTTACAAGCACTACGAGCAAGCGAAGACTGCTCAATCTGATACCTGAAATTCACCTGCAAGCAGAAATGATCAAAAACAGAAGAGTAAATAAATAGAGTCATTGTTGGGATCAATAAATAACATGGAAGCAATATAATTAAAAAATTTCTCGTCATGTATACCCGGAAATGATCGCCAAATGGGACACCGTGAAGCATCATGACCTCTTTCACAATCCATCCATTTGCAATAGGAGTTTTTTGTTGTGCGCTAGTGACTTCCCCTCCAAATATTGAAACATGGCGGCTGAATCTATATGAGAGATGCCTTTCAGAAACCTCAGGTTTCACAGATTCCCAATTGCTAGTTACATAATTAACACATCCTGAATTTTCCATAATTTTATGTTCCATCTTTCCTCCATAAAATAATTCCATGACCGATTCCATCTGCATCATCACCACCGGTTCAGAAGCAACATAAAAAGTTCCGCGAAATTATGTAATTTGTTATGTAGGTAAGATAAAAGGCAGACAGTTAAGCCAACGACTAAAGACTCTCCTAAACCATGGACCGTATTTTTGAATAACCTGATAGAAAAAGGGCTTCATGAAAGAAAAAAAATGGACAGGCATAAAAGAAGAGAATGGATTGCTTACTTACACTAATGGGAAGTTCAGCAGAGTAAATTTTGGAAACTTTTGCCTCTTCAACATCAAGAAATGATCTACCAACTTCAAGCATGGTAGGATTTTCTTCTTGTTCCTGCTGCTGCTGTTCTGCGATCTGTGCTTTCTGCTCAGGGGTCAGTGTTCTTGTTCTCCACAAGGCCATAATTGTCCTGTTGAAGCAGAACAGCGAATCAGCCCAGTATAAGAAAGAAAAATATCCATCAAAGTCAAAAATCTCAAAACAGAACTATCAACAACAATAATACCTGCTGGCTACATTGAATGATGCAAACGATTGGAAGCAGTACAGCAGCCTGCCTTCATCATCTTGAGCTTTTGCCCCATGCCTCGCGTCAAGCCCTCTTCCTTTTCGAAGAACTATAACCAGTGAAGGGCTACCCACAGAAGAAAGTGATGGAGGAAGCACATGGATGTCCTGAATATCCTCCCAAAGAAAGAAAAACTTTGTTTTATGTCCAAACAAGTTGGCATAAAACCCGACAATTCTTGCAGACAAAAAAAGCCTGCCCTGCATTTAATATACACTCTCAGCATCAACCTAGAGGAGTCTTGGAAATAAATTAACTAAAATTTATCCTAACAATCTAGCATGCAAAATTCAGTTCATTGTGTATAAGGGAGATTCAATAATATGCTAGAGTGATACTATGAAGTCTTGGACAATGTTCTTACAAAATATGATTTAAAATAACCTACATTTTAAATATTTTACAGAAGAATCCGCTGGTTCTTCTTACTATATGAAAAAATATTTAATTTTAAACCGCCCGCATTCACATTTAATCATGTTAAACACAATGCGCCAACTCAGTCATTCTTGTTATCCAAACAAGAAGTTCCTTTCTAGAAGCATACAAGTTGACAGAGAAGCCATGACAGGGGTGTTTACAAACTGTCCAACCCGCAGTTTAAAAAATATAGTTGATTAGATTAGTTTGTATTTTTTCAAACTATATTTTGTGGATTGAATTGAATTTTTTATATTTAAATCTGCAATCTGCACAATCCGTATATATATATAACGAATATTATAAATATATATTTATTTATACTAATTTTTTATATTTATAATGCAAATTTGAAATCTTAAATTTTTCTAAATTCTAATCTATAATATATATCTTTACGTTTATTATTATCTTATTAAAAAAATTAAAATGAATTTATATTTATTTATATAAAAATATATTATATAATTAGAAAATTAATAAATTATTTATAGATGCATAATTCTTATATTTTATAAATATAATCATTATAAAAAAGTAATTAATTTAATTAAAATTAAATTTATAATATAATCACTACAACAATTTAAAAAATTGTTAAATATGATTATTATTTTGAAAGTTATAAATAGTAAATGTTTATAGTTTTATATATTGAAATTATAATATATTTAATATTATTAGAAAAACACTAAATATATAAAACTTATATTCCCTCCTACAAACCATAATATCCAATTGCAACCCATTTCCCTTTAACAGCCGCCCACATTCACACTTCCCTTTTATATTCAAGTTACAGCTATACTAAATGATATTTTTACATTTTTTTTTATATTTAATTCAACTTTAGAAAATATAAATTTTATGTATTTATTTTTATTGTAAATTATACTGTTGCAGTCTAATTTATGTTGAATTTTTTGAGTTGTGAAATTTCAATGGAGTAATTTAATTATAATTTTTTGTAGAAAATTTCTATTGTAATTTTTGTAGTATGACTTGATATTAAGTACTCTATGTAGTGAACTAAAAGTTTTTGTGAACCATTAATATTATTATTAAAAAATGTAAAACATATATAGAATTAAACTGCAAACCGATCTAATCTAACCTGCAATTGTAGATTGAATTTGACTGATTTTTGTATATTCATGGATTAGATTGGATGAAAAAATTTTCAATTCTTGTGAATTGAATTGATTGTTATATTCAATCCGCACTAACCCAATCCGCAAACACCCCTAGCCACAACTAGTACCTGTAAAGGCATTTTCCTCTTCAAGTGGCAGATAAATTCGCTGATAAGAAATTCTTCTGCTGGCAACTCAAACAGTTTCTGGAATGCTGAATTCCTATGAGGTGAACGTAAATTCAACTGCCAAAAAACCCCAGACTGTATGAGATCAAATCTTTGTCACTAAAAATCAATATGGAAAAAAAGTATGCAGCAAAAGGTGATAGTTGCCCATCATTCACTGGTGCACTTCTTGGGGAATATGAGCCGATGCATTAACAAGAATATTTCTAGGGGAACATCTTTCACAATCCCTAGAGGGACAGTTCACTAATAGATCGAGGGAATCAAGGGATGCCAAAAGGTCAGGGAGAAAAAACTATAGTTTGGATAATGAATTGAATTACATATAAATAATAAACAGTTCCATTATAATTTATATAAAGTAAATAACTAAAATGTTTACCTTTTTCCCAACTTCCTTTTCCATCTTCGTTAAATACTGCTTAATTGTTTCAACACCTTTGTTATTGTCTAAAAAGATTCTCACATGTAGCTTTGAGTGAGAAGACTGAGCAAGCTTTCCCTCAAGAGAAATCCACACGTCTGCCAGTTCAGTGGACGTGTGCTTCAAAAAATTGATCTCAGCATGCCCAAGTGAGGTGGCCTGATCGAAGGGACCATCAAAATCGAAAACTTCCACATCTAGAACTGAGGGCGGTTCTTCCATAGCATCAAACTCAAGTATGTCTGTATTATATCTTCAGAATAGCTTAACAGATAGATTGCAGAAATTATGAAGAAAAAAAGCCCACAGGATAAAAACCTTACCGTTCCATTGAGGATTACTAGTTTGGAGCTTAACAGAGCTTGTTCTTGTTTTACCATTACAAGTGAACACCACATAGGGATCTGAAAGCCCTGTTGAGCCCAAGGATGCTAAATTGGTCCCCTCAATCAGCGCCACGGTGAGAACCCATCCACTGCCTTGGGCTTTAATGCCATGATCACTTCCTAATTGAAAAATATTTTTGAATGAAAACTGGGTTCTATTATAGCAGTGTGAAAATATGAAGGTCTTTTTGGAAATGGAATAAATAACCATCTACAAAGTGAGATGTTTACCTCTTTGCAACCTAGCTAGTATGAAGTGAGACACCATGTTATGAACACGCTCCAATTGAGTGACCAAAATTACACAAGTGATAAGTTGTCCAAAACTGTCTGGCAAGTCAAGTCCATTAAATTCCAAACCTTGGACTTTACTTGGTTCACATAATATAATATGCAGTAGGACATAGAATGCCATAAAAACAGTGGAAACAACTGTGAAGTTGCAAAAGTAACTAGATGCCAATTCCCAGTCTGACTCATGTTCTGTTTCCAATGTTGTCAGCACATCGTCCTTCTTTAAGGCATCTGAGGAATCCAGCACCTTAAAATTATTAGCCAACAAGCTGGCAAATTGATCAAAACTCTCTTTCAGACCCTGCCTTGCTCCTCCTTCAATCATACTTTTCATCATAGTATTCTGATGGAAGTTAATACCCCATGATATAATGAGATGAGATGATTCTTCTCCTGGAGATAGTTTTGGTCCAGGCACTATCTTATATAGCAACTCAATATTGAATGTCCCTCCATATGGAACATCAGGTGTACTAACATTTACCAAGATAGCAAATTGCTGTCCATGTGCTCTTATAAAAGTCTGCTCCTCAGTGACCTTAACAGCCTTAATTAATCTTGTTGCTGCTTTCGTATAGGTGACAATTCGTGTTAGGCGAGACATATTAACTGATTTCCAAGTCCAAGGCTCCTCTTCTACATTTGTTGTGCCCTGAAGCTCTGCTAAGTCCTTCCTAAACTTTGAATCTGGTTCAAAAAGAAACTTGCTTAGATCACGTGGAGGTACCTCGTAAATCTGATCAAGAAGAATACCTCCAGGGAGGTCTTCTGGAATTTTTTCTACATTAACACTTGAATTCATGATCTCCATAGCTTCTTTGAAGCTGCAGCTGGAGGAATGCTCCTCTATGCAATCCTCATAATCAGTTGGGACACTGGCTGAATCTGAAGAACTATCGATTCTTAAGGCTTCCTCGTTTTTATTGAAAACCCTCTCCAGACGGCTTGCAATAGTCTTCATTAGCTTCTTCCCTTCTGATAACTTTAAGCATGGAGCTCTGGAGCAATGCATTCCATGATTCCCAGCAGACGATACAAATGGGCATTCAGATTCTTTAAGGCCCTCATTCAAGGTATTTGAATTTGCATACAAAGAGTGGCCAGTAGAAGTTCCATGGCCTTTTCCATGCAAAGAAAGACCGAGTAAAATTTTCCCTGCACACATAAACAAAGATATCATAATCTAAAATTGAGGGAAGAATGGTGCCCAGTTCAATAATTCTAATAATAGGCTCCTTCCCTTCCTCCTCTCAACCATCTAATCAGAGCTATGAGAGACAAAATGCTAATGATCTGAGCTACCTAAATCCCAATTAGGGAAGTTTGAATAGCAAAAGATATTTGATATCTAATAAGCATTGCATCTGATCTCTAACCAGTGGCACGGCATTGATGTGATAAGATATTTTTATTTTTGACTTTAGAGTACAAATCAAGAAATTTATGCAAATATCACAATTTGAAAACAATCAACAAAACTCCGAAACTTACAAGAAATCTAGCCGTATTTTATCAAAAATACTGTCACTCTTAAAAAAAAACACATGAAAAAATCAGCTGCAAATAGAAAAGTGACCTTACCAAGCATCAACTTTGATCACTTATAACTTACAAGCCAACTATCTTCAAAACAAACCATTTCAACTGAGAGTATAAAAAAACAACAGAAAATTACCTGATATCCCACAAGGAAAAGAACATATTCATTTATGTCCCTATATAATGGACAGACTTTCTACTTCAGTTAGGCAGATCTCTTGTCAGAAAGGTTCTCTTTTAGAAAGTAAAAGACCATGGCTTACTAACTAGATTGTTGCAATAAGAAATCCACAGCTTACTTACTAGATTATTGCAATGATATTAAGCACTCAAAATTGTAAAATCAATAATCCATTGTACAAACTGTAAAGAATCAAGCATACAAGAATAAAACCATCTCAATGCAAGTCACTAATACGAATTCAATTCGATAAACAGTGCTATTAAGTAATCATCTAAAAAACAAAAGTAGCAGACACTAACCGCCATCCATATTGAGAAACTTGCCAGAGGAGGGCTTTTCAAGAGAAAACCAAGTGGGTGGCCAGCTTTGATTATGCTCAGCGGAAACCGACCAAACAGGAATCCTAACTCGACCCAATAAGTCTCCAGAGCCACTGAACAGCCCAAAATCATGATCCTCACGATTGAACACAGACACAACCAAGTCCTCATCAGTGTTATGGATTCTGAAAACGAACTCCTCATTCCAAACAGGGTGGCTGTTATTTTTCAACACTCTAGTCTTGGAATGATGTTTCCCAATCTTTAGTTTCACATACGAGTCCCCAGCACTAGCAGGCAAGTTTTGGGCCTGCGATACGTACACATAAAGCCTCATAGTTAACAAAGTAACTTGCTTCAGAGAAGAAAACCAATAGGGGTTCTAAAGATAGGGAGATGGAATTTATGGGTTTTGGAGGTGGAAGCAAGGATTCTTGTCGCGGTTTAAAAAGAAGAAAAAGTGATAAAGAAGCCATTGGAGAAACGTGGATAAGGGAAAAAGGGACACGACACGGTACCATGTAGTAATCAATATGGGAAGTTGAGAAAGCTTAAGACTTTAGAGAAATGAGTGGGAAAAAGGAGGTTTTGTTAGCGTTAGAGTCGAGCGAATTGAATGCTTTTTCCTCGCGCTTCTTCTTCCACACTGCCATCCCAGATGCTCATTCAGGAATTTAACAAAAATGGTACCCAATAGGTGAATATTTATAAACAATGCTCCTCTTCAAATTTTTTCCAAAATTGAGCTCTTCAAAGTTTTTTAAGAAATACCAATTCATTTAAAATTATTATGAAAATGTAAAAAATACTACTCTTTTAAGTTTTTTTTCAAAAATCGAGATTATTAAAAAAATTTTAAAAATATTAATCCATCTAAAATTATTACAAAAATACATATAATTAAGATTTATCAAAAGTTTACCAAAAATTTACTGTAAAATTAATAAAAATTGAAGTTATAAAAAATTTATCAAAAATTTACTTAAAATTTACTCAAATTATATCCAAAATTTATCTAATGTTTATCAAAAAATTAATTAAAATTAAAATTGAACAAAATTTATTCAAAATTTACCAAAAATTACTCAAGTTTACCAAAAATTTACTAAAAGTTTACTATAAAATTAGAAAAAATTGAAGTTACAAAAAGTTTTCAAAAATTTACTTAAAATTTACTCAAGTTATACTCAATATTTACTAGAAAATTAATAAAAGTTGAAATTATATAAAATTTACTTAGACTTATCCAATAACTACTAGAGGTTTACCACAAAAATTAATGAAAATTGAAGTAGCAAAATGTTTATCAAATATTTACTTAAAGTTTACTCAAATTATACCTAATATTTACCCAATTTTTACAAAAAAAATTGATGAAAGTTGAAGTTATACAAGATTTATCCAAAAAATTACTCGAGTTTTACCAAATACTTATTTGATATTTACCGAAAGTTTACCAAATGTTTACTAAAAGTTTACTTCAAAGTTTACCAAAAATTTACCCAAGGTAAATAACTTTAATTAAATCAATTAAATACAAGTTTACAATTTTTTTTATAATTAAGATTTGTCTAGGATTTATTTTGATAAATAAGTTAATTAAATACAAGTTTATATATTTTTTTGACTAACTAAGTTGATTAAATAATAATTAAAATTAAATAAATGTATACATAAAGACAATTGGTAGATATACAAACTGATAAAATATGATCATTTTCTATCTTAATTAGATGAAAAATATGCTAAATATAAAGTAAAATTTAATATTTGAAAAAAATGATGAAAATGAAAAGAAAAAAAATTGAAATGAAATGAAAATACGTAAAATTAAAAAAAAAAAACTTTAAAAAATCAATTTTACGTGTAAATTCCTCATCTCATTCTCACCTCCGTTTTTTTTTTTCTCCCGGAGACTTCTGGATTTTCAATTCCCAGTTCCAAACTCCAGCAAGCTACCCACAAAAAAAAAAAAAAAATTCTCATTATTAAATACCGATAAGAACATTAATCATTCAATTACTCATTACGATAAACAGATAATATATATATTATATTGATTTATTTTTATCAATTATTAGGGGGGTAAAATCGTGTTACCATCTTTATAGAAGCTTGAAAGTAACCGCTATATTTTTATTATAGGTCAATTGATTGGAAGGAAGATCGGCATCTCCATGTGATCTTTCATTTGTCTAGAGCTTGGAGGGAGTGGGATCACACTGTATGAGTCATTCCAGCGACACATATTTGTATGATTTTGTGCAAATGTCGCAATAATTTTGTTTAGTTAAACAAATTAGCTGTAAAAAGACATAATTACTTGATATATATTTTTCACTATATTATAAATTAATATTAAATTTTTTGATTGTTGTAAAAGCTCGAACAGCGAACCCAATGCAAAAAATCCATAAAACTAAGAAAATTTCACATAGCACAGATTCTGAAAAGTTTTTTTCAATTGTGCCTCCGTTGTCCCATAGCACAGATTCTGAACTGTGCCTACGTTGTTGCGTGCTTTCATTGACATTTTTTATTTTTTTCGTTTTTATCTTTCCTTTCAAATATGAAATTTACTGTATAATTAACACGCTTTTTCATTTAATTAAGAAAAAAATTACTATTTTTTATATTTTAAATATAAAATATATTTTATAAATTTTATATAACTTTAACTTTAATTAATTTTATAGTATATTTTATGTAAACTTCAGGTAAACTTTGGAGTAAATATTAAATAAATATTTTGTAATTTCAATTTTTATTAATTTTCTGATAAATATTAGATAAATATCAGGTAAATTTTAGGTAATTATTGGATAAATCTTGGTAAATATTGAGCAAAGCTTGTATAACTTTAAATTTCATTAATTTTCTGATAAACATTTGATAAATTTGAGTATAACTCGAGTAAACCTTAAGAAAATCTTGAATAAACTTTTTATAACTTCAATTTTCATTAATTTTTTGGTAAATTTTGGATAAATTTTTGGTAAATTTTAAATAAATTTTTGTAAATGTTGAATAAACCTTGTGTAATTTCAACTTTCATTAATTTTCTGATAAACATTGGGTAAACCTTAGGTATAACTTGAGAAAATATTGGATAAATTTTTTGTAACTTCAATTTTCTAGTAATTATCGGATAAACTTTATGTAAATTTTGGATAAAACTTGATAAATGTTGAGTAAACCTTTAGTATAACTTGAGCAAATCTTAATCAAACCTTAGATATAACTATAGCAAATCTTAAGCAAACTTTAGGTATAACTTGAGCAAATCTTGGTTAAACCTTTTATAATTTCAATTTTCATTAATTTTCTAGTAAATCTTTGAAAAATATTAATTTTTAGTATTTTTATAATATTTTTAGATATTTTAGTATATTTGAAAAAAAATTAGTTTGATCAGTATTTAAAAAAAAATTAAAGAGTTATATTTTATAAATATTTTAGCAGTTTATTCAATTTTTGTAAAATAAGCTCTAATTCATGAGCCAATCTTTTAAGAGAAAATTTCATAGTTGACCAAAATTTACATATTTTTTCATTTTTACTCTCAGTTTTGTCTTTTTTCATTTGAACCAAAAAATATTTCATTTTTACTAATTCATCTTTATTTTCTTCTCTCTATTTTTCTATTTCTACAAATACAATTATCCATCAAGAAAAATCTGTCAGAGTTTCTTCTGCCACATAGCGAAGAATATTCGCCATTTGTGAGTCATAGATTTGGAGTACCTCATCATTTTCATCATTAAGGACATCCATGTAATTAATGAAAGTTGAAGTTATATAAACTTTATCCAAAATTTACCTTAGATTTACTTAATATTTATCCAAAGTTTACTATAAAATTAATAAAAATTGAAATTATAAATAGTTTATTTAAGATTTATTCAAATTATACCTGTAATACCATTAATTTTTATAATACTTAATTTAATTATTTTCATGAGTAAAATTCAATAAAACTTGAGAGTTGATATAAAAATTATTAATATGTCATTGACTATAAATATGATATCAACTCTCTCTCTCCTTTGGCTCTCTCTCTCTCTTCTTTTTATTTCTTTTTCTCTTTCTCCCACTACCATCTCCATTTCCGATCGCTACCCAAACGACTTCCGATCGATGCAAATTTCGGACTATTAATAGATTTCAACCTTCCCAACATTTTGGTAATGTCAGATTTTTAGAAATCAGGCCAGATTCACCGAAAAATGGCTGCATAATTTTTAGGTGTCAGACTGCCCCTACCGATTCTCCACCTTCTCAGCCTCTTTTCATCATTCTAACACCAAAATGAGTTCAGGAGGTCCAAAAACCTTAGACTAGACCTTTGGAGCTCTAGACATTGTTTGTTTGAAACTTGATCGAAGTTCGGATTTTCTTATCGAAACTACCATAAATTTTATAGATCTAAGCATTTATAGTCACTTCTAAGACATAAGACTTGTACTTTTGGACTGTCCACATCCTAAATAAGCTATTGGTACCCTCCGATCGTTATTCTATTGCCGTTGAAATTTTCCGATCACTGGAGTCTGGCAACCACTGACCGAGCTTTTTGGATAGAATATCCGGCTCGTTAAATTGAGTCATCCGGTACCAACCACACCTTCGTGCCATTTTTAGATAGTGAGATATGATTTTATTTGTGAAATTTAAGTATATTATTTAATTAATATGATAAATTTATTTTATTGAGTAATTTGATGGATTCATGATTATGATAATTATTGGAAAATATATTTAGACATTATAATAAAATTATGAGGTGGTTATTAATAAAGTTAAATTATAAATAAATTATGGATTATTGAGTTGATTATGTATGTTGATTGGGTATATAATAAATTTGAGACATGAATTGTAATTGACTGTGTTGAAATGATGATATATTTTATAGGATTATGATCCGTAAGTAGATAGTTGTCTAGTTTTTAAAGGAAGTGCTGCCGAATTTTTGGTAGAAATTACATTAAAGTTTGAATAAGGGTTTTTAAAGAGAAATCTTAGAAAAGTCTAGCTTAGGATTTATTTTTGATATAATATTGATATTTCTTATATTTTTATAGATTCTCCAAAGGCCCCACTAGCTGCTCCAGAGTCGTAAAAGTAATCAATTAAGGAAATCTACAAATATGTGAATTAATATCATATGATTTTATAACATGCTATCCGGAATCCTCTACGTTTTCTTCGGCTTGCTAATTAATATTAAATATATTATTATTATTAAATGTAATTTACTGGAGATGTAATTGGGTGAGACTGTGGTGTGATTGTTAGGATAAGAACTGCAGTAGAACGTGCCACCTAATTGGTTACATCAAAACCGTATGTAGACTGATAGTGATTTTATAATTGTGTATCAAATTCGTCTCTCAAAGAATGAAATATATTATGATATGATATGTATATGGATGCTGAGGGTGATAACTCTGGTTGAGTTTGTCTCTCAGAGCATCGGTACCTTTTGGATAAGTGAACGACTGTAAAGAAGAATCTTGGTCGAGTTTGCTTTCAAGGCTCTAGTTCTTTGGAATTAAGAAAATCATTGGCTAGTAGAATGAAGGTTTAGGGTTCTGCTTCAGTTACTCGCTCAAATGTTTGATGATTGATTCTTTATGATGCATGAACTCATTGCCTGTATATATATAATATTAGTATAATATTGTGTGACTGTGTATTATAAAGTTATATGATATTGATTCACTCAATGAAGGCCGACACCTCTCATTTATTTTTTTCTCAGGTAGTAGAAATTCTCTTAATATTGTTTTGTTTTGGATTGCCCCACATTTTCTTCACTTTGAGAGGGATTGATGTAATATATATATTTTTAAAATTATTTCTCTCATTTTATTGCATATTCTAGATCTCCGTAATACTTTATATAGGAATGTTAAACTATATATTATATGGAAATATGTCATATGAGTATACACTCTCCTTTTGTGATGTTATGGTTATAAGTATATATTTAGCAGAGTTTATATTAATGCATGATTGAGATACGATATATATTTATATTTAGATTTGCTACGGGTTTTGGTGGCCTTAAGCCTACCAATTCCCTAGCGCCGATCATGGTCTCCGATTTGGATTGTGACAATATCCCATATTTACCCAATATTTATAAAAAAAATTTATCAAAATTAAGTTACATAAGATTTACCTAAAATTTATCTAATATTTACTCAATGTTTATTTAACATCAACTCAATCTCTCAATTAAAAATTTATAAAAATTTACCAAAATAAATGATCTTAATTAAGTTAGTTAAATATAAGTTTACATGTTTTTTTAATTAAGGTTTGTTCAAGATTTATTTTGGTAATTAAGTTAATTAAATTCAAATTTATATTTTTTTCTAATGAAGTTAATTAAATAATGATTAAAAATAAATAAATACATGTATAAAGACAAATGGTAGTCCTGTACATTAATAAAATTTTTAATCTATATTTAAAATATAAAAATAACTATTTTATATTTTAATTAAATAAAAAATATACTAAATACACAATAAAATTTAATATTTAAAAAAAATATACAAAAATGACATTGATAAAATTAAATGTAATTTTATTTTCCCCCCTTCAAAATTACAAATTGGAAGTGTGAGACAGAGGCAGGAGACAGACAAAACATAAAAAATGTTACAGTTCCCGGCCCCTCGGTCTACGAGGACAATTCCGACGTCGTATCTCCTACCGTCCCAGTGGCGTCAACCTCATAGTGAAGAGCTGCTCCTTGCTATGGAGGAATCTGATTTCGAAGATAAGGTATCAGTTATCGCCTCTTTTAAAATTTT